>QGOB01000316.1:0-26248 GCA_003313055.1 Termitomyces sp. MG145 | reverse complement strand
GTGGATGTGCGATTTGGATTGGATGTGTGTCTTGACTTGCGAAGCTGCCAGGTTTAGTAGTTTAGGCTGGTCTTTGAGAATGGATCGATCGGAACGATGCGCCACAACCACATTGCATCTAGTGATCTTTTTAGTACAGACTGGCCCGGCAGCGTCTGCACACCCCTGCTCACGTACTGCTGGACAAGTTCTTGTTTTTCCAGAAATGCAGGGAGTGACTCCTGACCGTTGTCTCGTTTGCAGAGGCCTCACGGAAAGAGTTAGCCGTGCGATTACTATTCATTTACTATATATCATCCCTTTTGGAAGAATCAGTTGCTCCATACTGCACGCTGATATTGTGTTTCTACTATCCATGCTTGGACATGAATCCTAACTAGTATACTGTACTTACGCGTTCTATCCTGTTCTTGTGCACTGAGGTTTCATACGTACATAGGGACTCGGAACTGTTTTACGCTTGAATTTCGGCCAAGTTCAAATTTAAAGTCACAAAAAAATGAAATTGACAGTTTGATAAGAAACAAAAACGGCGGTTAACTTCGGCGGATCCGTACCCGGGTCCCGTCCTCCGTCATGGCGACATGTTCCGCCCATTTTATTTTATCAAGTACGAGCTACAGTATCATCTTGGAGAATATCATACTCTACGGTATCTCTACGACTTGGCACAGTCTGACCCTTGTGCCCCACGCATCCCAAATATTGTGGACTTATTCTCCAATCTTAGGGGTAATAACATACAGTACTTGGTTATGGAGTACATTTGCCGCCTATAGTCACACTTGGTAATTGGGTGCATAGCGGACAGTCAGATGAGGAATGTCAACGTCGTGCCGACATAGCTGCTTCAAACTGCCAATGTCATTTTATGGCTCCATTCCTGCCCGCTCCCTCCAAATGCTTCTATTGGCCTTCTAGGTGGAGGACTGATACACCATTACTTCTTTTTCGCGATGCGACAGCATCCGTGGAATTTTTTAATGTGGCTGCTCACGAGATCTATATCAACGCGGTACATTTTTCTGCCTTTGTACACATTACAGTTTTAATCAGGGTTCTAGGCCCTGTCAACCGGGGCTCCAAAGCGAAATGAGCAGCCTCCTTCAACTATCAGCATTTCAGACCTGCTTTGGTAATTTTATCATTCCGACATCAGTTATGATTAATCCTGACACCTGGCTGATTGATGTTGAACACATGGGTATCCTCACGGCACCATTCGCTACTTATGCACTCACGGCCATGGAACACCCTCTCGTTTCAGAAATCGCCTCAAGGGGTTCAACCATATCCCTGGCCTATGCACTCACGGCCATGGAACACCCTCTCGTTTCAGAAATCGCCTCAAGGGGTTCAACCATATCCCTGGCCACAGATGGACTTCTTGTATCGAGCAGGACATTTTGTCAAATTCTTTGGTCACAATACCTTTGGTCATTCATGCCAGTTCATTTACCTTGTTGATTTTGACTCTGATATTCTACAGGCCTTGAATCATATGGTCAACAAAGACCGCGGCTTCCTGACTATAGCTCCATAATGTGGGCTGTTCACCCTGGGTCATTGTGTCAAACTCTAGATCCTAGTATTCTAATTTGCAGATCGTTGAAGTTATTTCATTTGACAAGAATAGCAATGCTTGGACATTTTGGCCCTGTCAAAGTAGAAAAATATCTTTGCTGCCGGCCTTCTTTTGAACATGGCAAATCTTTTATCTTGCAAAACATTTATGTACTAAAGGTGTACGGGTGATAGGTTTCAACAGACAATTGTCCAAATGACCTGAGTAACAGTCCAGGAAACCTTGCCCCAAATGTCATCATTCAATCATCATCGGCACTGATGCATATGATGTGATGGCCACTAGCTACGAGCTAGTACGTGTCATGGATTACCAGTGGTCTCCGTTTCCGATACTTGACAATGATGGTGGCTCAGACTCAAAGTGGTCAAAGATCTGACAAGTGTCCTCCATAAGACATTACTTGTTCATCATTTGAGCCTAGTACACATGACCGGAAAAAATTGATATGGTATGGTCAATATTACAAAGTTGGCATCTCGATGCAAAAAGATGCTAAAAACGTCTAGAACACTTGTCGTCCATTGAAGACACATACTATGTGCCTTAGCTTTGTTCGGTGAGTCAAATGTCCCTAGGTGAGCAACAAGAGAGACATGGCCAAGAATAGCGATTGAGGTAAAAGAAGGCAGATGCGCACAGGAGAGAGAGCGTGGACCAAAATTGATTAATTTTGGCAGGTAGGGTCAACACATAGTCATAGTAGAGCTACCATCATACATCCGAGAATGGGAGAAGGTCGGGAACAGCAAAGAGTAACGTAGTGACTAACATATGATGCGAGATTGATGGATATTCCTGCAAAGTCAATCATCAGTGATGTCTCTGGAAATTTTTATAAGCCATTGTTCTGCATTACGGTACAGATGAGCCATACCTAGAACTGATCCTGAAGAGCTTTAAAATCGTGTTTCAATTGATATGTCGTCTGAGAACCTCCGGAACCTCCGTCTTGACTATCCGAACGATATTTCTGGCGAACGAGATACTTCTGGATGTTCGGAACATTCCGTACGTTGTTTCCGGAGAAATCCTCTCAATTGTCATATTCAAATTCAGTCACTTCCACCAGTTCCTTCTTCTCAGAGACTTGTAAGTAACTTGTCCTTGGAGGCTGTTTACCAGTCTAAGTACGTTTGCAAGATGAATCTTATTTATCTCGGGCCGATAGCTGCCGGCTTCCTTGATCAATCGATTACACTGAAGTAGTCGGTCTAGACTGCCATTGGAATTGACGCCCCTAAAAGTGTGTAAATTCCACGCTTTATCTATTCTCATTTTCTCGACTCAACAGAACTTGATCCAGCGACCAGTACATAGTGATGGCTATCTCAGGACCAGCAGCAGATGCACTCAAAGCCTTGACTTCGGAACAGATGACATTTATTCAGAACCTCCCAAAAGCAGAGCTCCATGCTCATCTGAACGGCTCGATACCCATCTCTGTCTTACAGGAACTCGCTCGTGAACATATGACATCTTCCCCTTCTTACAAAACGATCTCTAACGATGCGATACAAGCTGGGATAAACACGCTTCTCAACGGCCCAACCCTTAACGAGCTCCACGACTTCTTCGATTTATTCCCTGCAATCTACGCACTCATGGGTACCCCTCTTGCTCTTGCCCGCGCCGTTCGCGCAGTGCTCTCTCTATTCTTGGACGGCGAACACCCGCAGTGCACCTATCTCGAGCTACGCACGACTCCTAAAGTGACGCCCAAGATGTCAAGGGAGGAGTATCTGAGGGTTGTACTGGATGAAATAAAAGTCTATGGGACCGACCGCGTTGGTCTTATCGTCAGTATGGATAGGAAGATGGGTCCGGAAGCTGTGCGTGAGTGTGTAGAACTTGCAAAAAAGTTAAAGATGGAAAGTGAACCTGTCGTTGGTGTCGATTTATGTGGGGATCCTACCGCTGGTGACCCTGCGGCGTTTCGGACATACTTCAAGGAAGCAAAAGAGGCCGGGCTAGGTGTTACACTTCATATTGCAGAGGTGAGTCAGGTTGAACAAAGAAAGCCTGTTCGACGTCTGCTTACGTTAGGTAATCTTACCTTGAGACTATGTCCAATACATCCGAAGATACCTTAAAACTGCTGTCATTCTCCCCGGACAGGCTTGGGCACGCTACTTTTCTAGACGAAGAAGCGAAGAAGATTGTTTCCGAAATGAACGCCTGCATAGAAATTTGCCTTAGCTCCAATCTTCTGTTGGTATTTGGGATCGCCGACTCGTTTCATTGAAACTTATTATAAATGTTAGGTGCAAAACTGTTCCCACTCTAGATGCTCACCATATCAGACACTACTTGAAACATGGTCATCCTATTGCAATTTGTGTAAGAGTTGCCGTGTTGTCAGTCTTACCTGGGAGCTGAG
The DNA here is from genome assembly GCA_003313055.1 of Termitomyces sp. MG145. NCBI lineage: Eukaryota > Fungi > Basidiomycota > Agaricomycetes > Agaricales > Lyophyllaceae > Termitomyces > Termitomyces sp. MG145. Next base: position 22,283 of record QGOB01000316.1, on the reverse strand, counting down.
ACTCCCTACAGACAGATGACGTTCTTCCCTTTCGCACCTCCCTTCTGGGCGAGTATGCGCTTTTAATGGCGCCAGAACCTTTTGGACTCGGACTGTCCCCGGAGGAGGTAAGGGTAGTGAGTGGGATGAGTATGAACTGCAGGTTTGTTCGAAGCCCATAGACACCAATTTATGAAGTCAAATGAGCTTTGCAACTCGACAATATATACATGTATTGTTCACTTGCTCAGAATCAATCTTCCAACACATCCTCGCCGATGTTCACAGCCCTCAATCATACCTTTCCAAAGAAAAACGACGTCTCAAGAATGTCCATTCTGTGATAGGAATACATTAGTAAAATGACGGAAAGAGCGATCACCGCAGACAAGATTCACCATAGATCCTTCCCACCTGAACACGCGCAAATTTGTCGTATTTTGGTAGACAGTTTTTGAGTTCCTGAATCACCGCTTTTTCTCCCGCTCTAAAGTCTAGCACCAAACCTCGAGCTTGATCTTGACAAAATACTAACTCCAGGTGCCACAAAGGGAGGAATTCAGCAGCTCCATTCACGATGCTACTGAAGTTCTTCCAATTTAGTTGGTCAATGGATGCAGCATCATAGTGGCACTTGAAACTGAGGGTGATGGTACATAATGTAAGGGAGGTCGCCAATGAACGGAGTGTTTTAGCCAACCAAACAAGCAGATCATCCCTGATAACGGGAAAATGAATATGCAGTGTGGTAAGAACTTCAAGGCATTCGAAATGTAAGTCAAAAGCCTCATTGACTGGGAGAGGAGCGATTACACTTGTGGAAATTTAGATGTCATCTCAGAGCTCTTACCTTCAAAAGAAGCAGTGAATCTGACGTGCTTCAGTGTGCCACAACATCGTTGAAGTACCCGATTGAGCTCGTCTTCCTGGAACATGATGGATCGGAGAAGGCCAGATCTGATACTGAGACCCGTAAATTCTGAAAGGTCCGCCGGAAGCAGTCCGATCATGCGATTACCCTCAAGAAGCCATTTCAAGATTCGACTGATTGGGTGACCTGTTGGCACCTGGTGCCAACCGCGGTCTGCATAGATTATCAAGGCATGTAAAACTGGTGGTTTTTCTTTAAGTTCATTCGAAGCACTCGAGGCCTCAAGAAATGTGGCGTTGATCATGGTGAGATGCTTGAGCCCCATCGTACCATAGAGCAACAATTGAGGAAATTGAACTGAGTGAAAGTTGAGACTGTGTAAAGATCCCGAGCGAACGAGTTCTTCAAGCCTATTCTGAATTATTTGCGACAAACCATCAAAGTTCATTTCGCGCAACGAAAGTTCTCTGAGATTTGTAAAGTCATGTAAGAGAATACTGGTAAGCCATTCAGCAGGGTCCGGGATCGTGTATCCTTTGCCGTCAATGCAAAAACTTCTGATAAGCTCGGTCTTTGGACGTGCAAATGCCGCTGATGTGTCGAGGCGCCGGTTACATGACTCATGGGTCCACCATCCAACCCAGACATTCCGATTGATGAGTTCTCGGGCGATGTCGAAGAACGTATGGCAGACAAGGGCGCAGCTGCTAAGCATGTCATCTCTATCATCAGCTTGCAGATAACAAAGGACCTTGCCCAATACGTCAAAGGGAAGCGCGACAGGAGACATGGGAGAACTGAAAGGAATGCTGGGCCAAGGATCGATTGTTTTTTTTTTAAATCCTTTTATACCTTGTTTATGGATGTCCGTCTGTTACAATCTAATCTGGCCCGTCGCCCACAACGTGGGTTGAGTGGTTCAAAGTACGAAATCATCACGAGTATAGAAGCCACCGTATTAGAACAGTTTAGAGAGCGATCGAAAGGAGAATAGAGGTGACCGCTCTGCTCTGACAATTCTGGTTAGATTTGGTCAATTTTCGATCTTTCTTTCGGCGACGAGCGGCGTTGGATCTGCGTTGATCAAAATGCGTGCTTGCTACCCGACCCACGCCGTTTATCGCCGATCCGAACAGCAGGAAGTACATGGCGATAATACCGCCAGTGTTTAAGTAGGTGATGGCGTCTCAGTAACTGACTGACTCCATGAAGAGATGAGAAGTGTATAACTCAATCTATCATCAATTCGCTTTTCATTTTTACTGCCAAGGCCGGGCTTTCGGGCCAAGCCGGGCCGGAACAACTATTACAGGGTCTGTGCTTGCCCTAGAAACACCATAACATCTGCTCCTTTATTCTGCCAGACGTAAACTGAGAGTCTACACAACAGAAGAAAAAATCCTCCGAAGCTTTCATGAAGTGGTATGGGCCGTTGCGGGCACGGGCATGTCCGGGATCTAGATTACACAAGTGCCAGAGATTAGAGCCCCCACTGTAAAGATAGCAGATAACCAGGCTGAGAAATTAGAAATGTGCACATTGTGATCATGCAGCACATGGAACATTAAGACTAGGCAGTAATCAAAGAGTCGATGTCAAGCATTTGAAATCTGAACAGACAAGGACAGTGATGGCCAAGGGATCATTGTAATGCACGTAAATGAGCGGAACAATGTGAAGGCACTCCTCAAATTTTTTCAGAATGCAAAGGATTTACTACAAGTCACATCATTGATCCGACAATAAAATAAAGATGTCAGGGTCTCTACTGTGTGATGAGTCTAATGGTGGAAGAGGTTAGTGGCTATCAAGTCGGAGTAATCCACATGTGAAACAATGTTGCACCTTGTGTAGCAGCAAATGAGCAGTGGGCAGGATGGAAGGAGGAGGGGGAGGTTTGAAGGCCTCTCTAATTTATGTAATACTCAATTAGAAATTATTTAACAGGATCTTCCACTTCCTGCAGTGATACCTCGGGTACTTGGTGTCCTCATTAGTATCAAGTGTCACTAGCACTTTTGGCTAGCTGTTTTTGTTTGCTACTCTTTCCTATCTTAGTGACCTCTCCCTTTTTTGTTACTACTTACTGACCACTAGCATCTAGTGAAGTCAAGCGAACCAGACAGGGCTTCTTCGGGATTGCGACATTTGGCCAGATCCGGAGCCGGACTTACGGGCTGGTATTCTTGTTATCTATCCGGAACTCAAATGTTGACTTTCAAACCGATACACATCATTATGTCATTTCTAGAGATTTCTTCGTCGAACCAACCCTCACTTGGTGCTCGGTGGAGTGTAAGACCTATCAACTCTTGATAAATGACGAGAGTTCCAGACTTTGGACTAAAAATTGGCTTTAGATACTTACGGGAAGTCATCCAGTAATGTGGTGATGGAGGACTTAGAAGCAGTTGAGCAAATCGTGGACTCCGACCCGGAGCTTACCTGGTGATATATACTTATGCATGGACGAAGCCAAAAAAATCGGAACAGAGGATGTCGACGTCATTTCTTGAAAAGTTAATCTCGCGTCATCACCAAGTTCAGGTTTGAGGGAAATCTTGCCTCCAGAAAGGTCGAGATTGATAACCTTTATATGTATATGTGAGCTTTTCAGACATCTAATTTTTCATTCTTACGTGTCCCTGGTCGAGCAATCTTCCTTACAAACCATCTACTAATTAAACTAGATTAAGCTCCGTGTCTCAGGAGGCTCTTTCTAGAGAAACTCCCCTCAACTGTTTAAAAGAGTCAAGTGCTAAACGAGTATCCCGTGGCTTCGCTTCCTATCGCTTCTCCCGTTGGGTCCGTCTCTAGTGGTCCAAGTGTTAGAGACGCGATAGCCTCGCGTGAGTGAGGACTTCACATATGAATCTCTTCGCGACAACCAACACCTACTAACAACACTGGTTATAGACCATAGATCTCAGTATTTCGTTGCGAGCTCTCAAATCGCGGTAGCGTCCGACGTTGAGACCTTTTTCAGACAATGATGGGGACGACACATACTCTGCGGGCGGGTGTTGAAGAATCCAATCGCCCAGAACCTGCGGACCAAAATCACGATGACCCCGGACCCATTTGACTTGGCAGCTGTAGAAGGCGATTTGAATTGCAACGTCAACAAGCTTTCAGCTTCCAAGCACAAGACGGACAAGAGACGTCTCGATATCTGGAAAAAAACATGTCCTCGGGGAGACTACTTCCGTTACTTCGTAAAGCGGTATCATTTCCAACCTCAACACATACTTGTTGGCTGTCGACACCAAGCCTTGCAGAAAATGAGAATTTTGAAACGCCTGCGACCGTCGATCTTATCCAGCCACCATCCTCGTTCTCCCGCCGTCTTCCTGCAGCCTCCACGAAGAGCATTAGGTATGATTATGGGAGGTAAAAGCACATTTGGCCAAACAGTTACGCTTTTGATCTATTTCCACTGACATCCAGCCGGCTCTCATTCCTTGACTAATTGATAGTTGTTTAATTCTATCGCGATTCTCCTTGGTATTGGCATGCTTTCTGAGCCTCTTGCTTTTGCCTATTTGGGCTGGGTAACTGGAACAATTCTTATCATTGGATACGGATTTGTCTCTTGCTTCACGTATGTCATTTATCACTTTGATTATTTTTTTCATAGTTAAGTTCTTTGTCAGAGCTAAAATTCCCGCTCATATCATCCTCGCCGACCCTCTCCTACGTTCTTACGCAGATATCGGACGAAAGGCGTTTGGACAATCGTTCATGCCCCTCATCAGTATGCTATTTCTGCCTCGAGTTGTTTTCTGTCAGGTGGAACCATTTGAATAAACATTGCCGTTTCTTGTCACTCTCTATGCAGATTTTTTGCATACTTTGATACCCAGCTACTCTACAACCACGTACAAGTTATGGAGTCTCTTGTTGTATGTACGAAGAATTGCCCTCTGAAGCTCTACTGATCAAATTGGCAGGTTAATTCCCTACTATCTTCTTACCCCTGTCTCTACTCTCCTACACCTCTATCCTTGGCATTCTTTCTTCAATATTGATCATCTTCGTCGTTCTCATTGATGGCCTCTGCAAGACAGAGACACCAGGCAGTCTTTGGAAATCTGCTGAGACGAACTTTGATGTCCAAAATTCACAAAACTTGGGGCTGGCGTTCGGCTTATTCATGGCTGGCGTAGCGAGGGAAAAGCTCTTTGTCTAACATAAGTTGTTTCTTTCCTAGTTTGCTGGGCATGCTGTGATTCCCTTCGCTTGCTAGAGACATGAAAGATCCCCTCCCAATTTGACAAGATGATCAATTTGGGGCTTTTTGTGAGTCACACAAACCAAACTTATCATCGTTCGTGATTTGTGATGCCAATGTTAGTTTGTTGCGACGACGTTGTATGGACTTGTAGGATATGCAGGGTATCGGATGTTTGGCAACAACGGTCAGTGAGGGAGGTAAGCTCCATATTATCAGTTTGTACATCTTTGATTTTCATAAATGTGGTAGATCAGTTATGGATTTGATGAGGATGTCAGATTATAGTCCGATTTGCATTATGGATGCTGGTCATAAGTCCTTCTGTGAGTCTGCTGGCTCGAGCCTGCATATAATTTTTTTCTAAGCATTGTAGAATCGAAATTTGCATTGACCAACTCAGCCCGTATGCTTTCTTGTTAGCCTCGCAATACTTAATCTGACAGATTCACACATAGCTAAATGCTACTAATTGAGATTCTACTCGGCCTCGATGTCCCATGGTTTGACGACCACTCCACAAACATCGCGCGTCATTTTAAAGAGATTGTTTTCGGTCGCTCAACGTGTGATGGATGACTATACTATCGGTGACAATTTCGATTCTGGTACCAGATTTTGGTGCAATGATGGCTCTTCTTGGTTCCTTTTGCGGCTTTCGCGATGTGTCTCATTGGCCCTTTGTCTGCCAAAGTAGCACTCACAGGTCATTGCAATAAGATAGACGGGATACCTCATTGCTGTTGGCGTGAAAGGAATGTATTGGCAGAGCCACTAACAATGCAACGTTCATTAGACAACATTTTATATGCCTTAGACCTTGAGTGCGGCATGCGAAATGACCTTTGTAAGTTCTGTTTTTTGGGGGGGGGTTTTAGTTGTCACGAAGTGAGTCTATCAGATGAAAAACTCACGCTGAAGGCTAATGCTTTCTTGTACGACGGGTGGCTATAATCTGATTGTCAGGATTCGGCGGAATTGAAACTACGGAAAGAACGGTAATTGATGGTCCATCCGAGTTTTGTGATAGGTCGGCTCCTACAAGACAAAAATCAGGAGCCGTTTGTGAATATCGAGGATGTTAATTACCTGTAAGATCCAAGTTATGATCCAAGTCGTGTTGTGCTGATCTCCGTGAATGCAGCCATCAGGGTTGTAGAGGTCGGGATTGAATTGATAACTAGAACTTGAGTTAGGGGCCACCGATTCGTGAGACAGAAAAGATGGCCCACAGTTTCAAGATCGCAAGGTTCGCTAGGCAGTCATACTCTTTCACTTCGGATCTGGTGGTAAAGGTAGTCCTCAAGAATCGAGACATTCGAAGGGTTATAGCGATCTGACACTGGGGTTGAAGCAAACCGAATTACGAGACAGACAAAGAGCTTACCAACGCCAGAGAAATGAGCTCTGTGCGTGTTGGAGGGGAAACCCACGAAGACATAGGTGCTGCTGGTTGTTCCAACGCGCGCACAGCCCAAGGCCCAAGGTCAACAGGGTGGACTGCTATACGCGTATCACGAGGGGATCCCGCCTTTGCAATGCATGACAAGGGACTTGTCTCCTGCGCCTCCGCATGAGTGGGTGCGGTGTCCTTGGGATCAGGCTAGCTAGCCTTGATCGCGCAAGTTCTCCCCATATCCTTGATCGTACGTGGTACAGGGCTGGGCAAAAACATCCCTATGTATGTATGTATGCACTGTCATCTGGGAAATACACCCTGTCGCGATGGAACGGACGCCTTTCTGAGACACGAGTTATGAATAATTGGGCGTTAAGGATCGTAATATCCTTTCATTCATCTGTTTTTGCTTTGGGATCTCGAGTACCAGCGTTTTTGTCGTCTCGTCTCACACCGGGTAAGTCTATAGGCGTCCAGGTGTCGTAATCATGAAAGCACGAGCGTGTCCGGACCCACTTGCACTCAGACTTTTGGACGGACAATGGGATATCCGCCCCGAGTTTGAGATTTATTCTAATGCATGTTTAGCATGTTTTAGTTCGATTAGGCTCATTGTCGTTTGTCGTAGTTTGTTTTTCTTTCTCGCCGTCAGACAGAACGCGTTTCGGTTCGGTTCGGTTCGTGTGGTGGTGCGTGCGGTGACCCCCCTCGAACGGAGGGCCGGTACCGGAAGGGATAACGTCAAGACGCCGTAAATGAGAGATGTACGTCACGAGGGTGACAGGCGACGTGCAATGATCGTCGGCTGGATTGATTGAGGATGTTGGGGTGTCCCGGTTCACGGGATGGAGTTTGGGGTGAGGGATAAAGGAAGAGGGAAATGGAGAAAGGAGAGAGAGAGAAAGAGAGAGAGAGATGGAGAGGAGGTTGGATTGTTTGGCTGTGGTCGCGGGAAGCGAGGAATGGAGTGGCGGTGAATTGGACAGGCGTCGAGCTTAATTGGGAGTTAATGAAAAGAAGCGAATCGCGGGATCGGGAATCGGAGGGTCGTTTTGTGAGTTTGGAGGAAGTGGTGGATACTTAAAGGATTGGCGAAGAGTTTGGACGTTCAAACTTGTTTCTAAAATGTCGACAACTGGGCCCTCTTTTTCTATCGTGGAGTTTGGGAGATTGGTGGCGCTTGCACTGGAGACAGATGACGGTGATCGATTCTCGGAATCATTCTTGCAGTTTGACCCTGAACTACTGCGTCGGGCATCTATAAGAACGGCCATGAATTCGCTGTTGCGGCCTCCCCAAATGACATCTGAATGGACTGACTCGACGCCCAGCCGTCCTCGTCTCTTTCTAGACAAACTCAAACACAAGGCCTCTGCACTTGTCCTTCGCAAATCAAAGCCGAGTCTTTTTGCCCCTTTTCTTCCTCTCCCAGCCCAGATCGAGCGTGCCGCCAATCAAAAGTCCGCACGGGCCATCTTTTCTCGCCCAGCGTCACTCGTCACAGCCCCGCCACCGTCCCCCACGCATTCTACCATTTCCTCCGCGTCATCTGCATCTGCGTCGCCCGTAACGCCCGTCACATCACGCTGGTCGCTTTCCACCGACGAAGCCTCGATCATCGACCACCCGTTTGCATCTGACCCATTTGCAAAAGGCCGCGTACAAGTCGTTCGCAACTCTGCTGATTACACTTACGCATTCTCCCGCAAACGCCCCGCACGTCCATCCACTGCCATCGCCCCATCCTCCAACCAACTCCCAGACTGGACACTCGCTCTCCCCGACACAAACTCCTCATCCGACTCCCACTCACACTGCCCCTCAGCATGGACCAACCCCTCCCCCCCATCCACGCCCCGCACGCGCAAGCCCAGGCGTGCGCCCTCTCTCCAGTCCAATTTCACCCTCGCAGCTTCTGGAGACAAACACAAGGACAAGGAACGCGCGCGCGCACTCGCGGTACTGAATGGCGAAGTACACCCAAAGAAACTCGCCGCGTTCGAGCCAGCCGACGCAGAGTCTGCGTATTATTCAGCGAGGTCGAGCTTGAATAATGAGGACGCCGTACACCGCGAGTTTGCGTGCGGGGTCAGGGTGAGGGTTGATAGTGATGTTAGAGCGGGGTGTTGAGACGCGCTGCCCCCCGTTGGTGTGTATTCTCCTCCGTTTCTTGGTGCGCCGCTGTGGCTTGTATACCTCATACATTACTCGGTACTTTTATTTTAATACTCCACGTCGTTCATTTCTCAAACCCCTGCCGCCGCTCCTTGACCTACCTACCTTGTATGTATGTATGTATGTACCCCCCCACCCACGTTCGTTTCAACCTCTTTAGATACCGTTAGACTTGTTCGTAATACCCCCCTCCCCCCCCTCTTTCCGACTTTGATCTTTGTACTTGTACGTCGACGTACTACTACTACTACTACTACTACTACTACTTCCTGTTTGTTTGTTTGTTAAATAAATGTTATTCGTACCCTTAATTGTTCGCGTGTGAATAGCAGGGTGTCAGGTCGTCTGCGTACGCCGTGTCAGTTGTCGGTTGTTCGCCGCCCTGTCCCCTGGACGAATTAATGGGTTGTAATTTGGAAAGGGGCGGCAAGTAATTTGGATATATGTGGACGAGCCGAATTATCGTTTTGGGAGGGCCTGAGCCTCGGGTTTGATCGAGAGCAGTTGAGTCTGCGTCGACACCCGACTCTCTGATTTTTTTGCGTTTGGAGTATGAGGATGAGGATGAGGATGAGTTGTCAGGTTTACTGGTGTACGGTGGATGGCGCACGCGGACCCCATTGGCTGATCTGGGACGTCCTTTGCTTTTTGCTTTTTTGAGTATTACTTACTTTGGGACGTAGATCGCGGTCACCCTACCTTTGCCAATCAATCAAGTTGTCGCTCGTTCATTTATACTTGAACTACTACTGACCATCAGTCTATTTTGTATTCTTGGCCCTAGTACATGTTTAGGTTCAGACTATGACTTCTGACTCAAGTTTACCTTAACTCTTTGCCTCTTGCTTTTCGAGTATATTAGTATCTTGGCACTTACTTTTTTCTTACTACTTTGGGACGTAGATCACGGACACCTTGCCAATCAATCAAGTTAATGTCTTGAGTCAGTCAGTGTCGCTCGTTCAAACTACTACTGACCATCAGTCTATTTTGTATTCTTGGCCCTAGTACATATTTAGGTTCAGACTATGACTTCTGACTCAAGTTTACCTTAACTCTTTGCCTCTTGCTTTTCGAGTATATTAGTATCTTGGCACTTACTTTTTTCTTACTACTTTGGGACGTAGATCACGGACACCCTTGCCAATCAATCAAGTTAGGCGTCTTGCCACAAGTTTCTCCAGGCTAACTTTGGAGTGGATTGATCTACAATCAGTCACTCATTCACTTATACTTAACTATCACGACATACACACTCAGTATCATTTCCGAATAACGACCTGTCATCCCATGTCTGCTGGATCACTATAAATTATAGAGGGAGCTAACTTATGTATTCATGCGACGAGCCGAATACATCATGGAGACTGACCCTCAGTCAGTTTGCCACTCGTTCACTCAGTTATACTTGGACTGAGGATCGTGCGGTCTGTGGTTTTGTTTTTGGACTCTGAATTTTCCTTTTTGATTTCTATTCTTTGGGACGTAGATCACGGACATTTTGCCAAATCATTCAAGTTAATCTCTTGAATCAGTCAGTCGCTCGTTCACTTATACTTCAACTACTACTGACTGAGGATTATCATCACTCTATTTTGTATTCTTGGCATTAGTACATATTTAGGTTTGGGCTATTACTTCTGACTCTGATCCGGGACGTCTTTGCTTTGCTTTTTGCTTTTGCTTTTTGAGTATTAGCATTTTATCACTTAATTTTCTACTACTTTGGTACGTAGATCACGGACACCTTGCCAATCAATCAAGTTAATGTCTTGAGTCATTCAGTCGCTCGTTCATTTATACTTGAACTACTACTGACCATCAGTCTATTTTGTATTCTTGGCCTTAGTATATGTTTAGGTTTGGACTATGACTTCTGACTCGGACTCTGGACAAGTTTACTTAACTCTTTGCCTCTTGCTTTTCGAGTATTAGTATCTTAGCACTTACTCTTTTTACTACTTTGGGACGTAGATCACGGACACCTTGCCAATCAATCAAGTTAGGCGTCTTGCCACAAGTTTCCCCAGGTTAACTTTGGAGTGGATTGATCTACAATCAGTCACTCATTCACTTATACTTAACTATCACGACATACACACTCAGTATCATTTCCGAATAACGACCTGTCATGTCCGCTGGATCACTATAAATTATAGAGGGAGCTAACTTATGTATTCATGCGACGAGCCGAATACATCATGGAGACTGACCTTCAGTCAGTTTGCCACTCGTTCACTCAGTCATACTTGGACTGAGGATCGTGCGGTGTGTGCTTTTGTTTTTGGACTCTGAATTTTCCTTTTTGGTTTCTATTCTTTGGGACGTAGATCACGGACATTTTGCCAATCATTCAAGTTAATCTCTTGAATCAGTCAGTCGCTCATTCACTTATACTTCAACTACTACTGACTGAGGATTATCATCACTCTATTTTGTATTCTTGGCATTAGTACATATTTAGGTTTGGACTATTACTTCTGACTTTGATCCGGGATGTCTTTGCTTTGCTTTTTGCTTTTTGAGTATTAGCATCTTATCACTTACTTTTTTACTATTTTGGGATCACGGACACCTTGCCAATCAATCAAGTTAGTGTCTTGAGTCAGTCAGTCATTCAGGCATCGACTGAAAAGAGATCTGGCCGGAGTAACCGTCGGAGTGTCCGTAAAACGGGTGCCCTTAGTTATACTGTAGAGTGGATGACATACGATTTCCTACTTTGAAATCAAAAACCCAGCCTTTGACTGGGGGCAGAAGTTCATCATCATCATCATTCATGTACTCACTGATACTTGAACTAGTACATCCAGACTGAGGATTATTATCAGTCTATTTTGTATTCTTGGCCTTAGTACATATTTAGGCAAGGACTATTACTTCTGACTCTGATTCGGGATGTCTTTGCTTTGCTTTTTGCTTTTGCTTTTTGAGTAATAGCATCATATCACTTAATTTTCTACTACTTTGGGACGTAGATCACGGACACCTTGCCAATCAATCAAGTCAATGTCTTGAGTCATTCATTCATTCATTCATTCATTCATGCACTCACTGATACTTGAACTAGTACATCCAGACTGAGGATTATCACGAGTCTATTTTTTATTCTTGGCCTTAGTACATAGGTTCGGACTATGACTTCTGATTCTGATCCGGGATTTCTTTCCTTAACTTTTTGTTTCTTGCTTTTGTATTAGTATTTCTTACTTCTCTACTACTTTGTGACATGGATCGCGGACACCTTGCCAATCAAGTTAAATTCTTGTGCAAGTTTCCCTTAGTAATGATTAACAGTCCACCACTCATTCACTCATCTAAGGAAGGACACTTTGTGCTTCTTGATGGCAGTTCAGGGGGGCTTATTGAGAGGACAGGAAGGGCCCTAAAGTGACGAGTGGATGAGCGGTCATGCTTCTAATTTACCAAAATTGATTGAATATTTTGTTTGATTTATTAATAAGCGAGTTCTTGTACAAATCACATGATCTATACATCATTATGAAGCCAGGATGCAGTTGTATGTCATGTAATCTTTTACGATTTTTTTGCTTAGGTTATTGTTGCACACCATGTGAATCTTTCCAAAAAGGCCAAACATTGGGGCAGTTTTTTGAGCCAGTGTGTGCCCAATGGGTCATATCAATGAACAACACTTCTCTTGCAACTATGGCTACCCCTGCAGAGCCTTCCACTTCTTTCCAAGTTCAAGGTGTCCATCAGCACTAGCCTTGACGACTACAACCAGATTCCTGTGTTGGAATATGGCCACCACTACCATATGCTCTGCCTAGTTGCCAATAGTGCTGTATGCTCTATTGTCCTTCTTTCTTTAACTGCCTTCTTACTTTTATTCATAGCTTAAGCACAAAGACATAGCCTCTATCTTGTATGATTCTTATAAGGCCTGTGACTTGGTCTTTCAACTTTCTCATGCTTTCCAAACCTTACAGACCAACCAGGCTGATGCTGTTGCCCAGGGTACTATTAAGGGTCTCTCACTCTATGCCTATCCCCAGTGCTATTGTAGCATTGTGTCTATTACTGGCAACATTCACTGTACTTGCAAGGCATGCAAGGAGGCCATTGTCAAGGCCACCCTACCTGCAACCCTGATTCCTAAGGTTACACACCCCATTCCCAAGAGGGTGCATCCTCTACACACAATAAATCTTCCTTTTATTTCTTATGCTCTTGGCAGGCTTGCAAACCCCACATTGACAATGAAGCCCAAGGACAAGGACATTAATATGGCCACTGAGCCTCCAGTGTGCCATTGTTTCCATCCTGCTCATACTGCCATCAGCCAACTCACAAATCTGTTCCTTATCCTGCAGGTTGAGGCCCAGGTAAGACTTTCTTGTTCCTGCACTCTACTTTCTCAGTATCTCTTCACCACTACTGTTAGCATGCTCATTGTTAAGTGTCAACCCCCAGGTTGCTGTAGAGGCAGAGAGCTGTGAAACTCACACAACTGGCAAAGGGATATCCAAAGTATATTAGTAGGTGGACTACAGGGTACAGGCCAGGTACTTACCTGGCAGGGGGATATCCAAAGAGAATAAGTCTGAGGAGTCCCTATGCCAGGATGTGGACCCTTCTGGAGCCCCAGAAGCATGGGAACCAACTATATAGTACATATAAGCCACTGGAAAATGTGTGGAGAAAGGTAAAAGACTAAAAGGGGAAAAGCTCGGACATTGCCAGGAAAGGGATTGGTAATAACAATCAGGTGACTCTGGAATGTCAGGTGGTGATTATTAGTAAGTAGGAGTCAGGTGACTATGAGAAGGATGTCAGAGAAATGCAGACACAATATGGGAAGAATGTGTACAGGAGGAAGAGGAAAAGAAAAGGGAGGAGGGAAATGAAAATGGATAGGTAGGCTAGGGGGTTGTCCCCTTACAGTTGCTGTTACATCATTCTTAACAATATATATGCATTACTTCAAATCTGTGCATGTTAGCAGAGTCATGTGGCCAGAGAAGGAGGAAGTAGCAGCTGAATGCTAGCTGCTATGTGCTAGGTACCAAGTGGAAGAGTGGATACAACCATTCAACAAACACTTTGTTAATTTTTTTGGTCTCTAATGGATGACATTTAGAAGGATACAACCAGCATTTTCCATGAGGAACTGGAAGTGCTAACAGACACTAATATGATAGTATGGTAGTCACAGATTTGCTGAGTTCTGGCGACATTGAAAAGCATCTTGTACAAGGATGTTTGAGGACTTGTTAGCTAACAACAAGTTTTTCTTTCAGAACCCTCTGTTGCATAGTGTAGAGCTGTGTATTGCAGGAATGCATGCTAGGCTTTGCCTGTGCTTTCTTAGGCTAGCAGCTCTGGCAGGGCAGGAGGGGAGTTGCCTATTCTGTCACAAACCCCAAAGACTCCAACTGACAGCATTAGTGCTAGGTAGGTGAGTGTACAAATAGTAAGCAGCCTTTTGTGTGGCCTTAATGCTAGTAGATAACATCCCTTTGTTAGCCATCAAGGAAGCCAAGAACAGAAGGCAAGGAAGGTGAGGAAAAAAGAGTAAGTTGCTTGTGTTCTTACTTGACACTTATGGCATCAATGTCTGGGTGTAGACTTGTAAGGGAAAGAGTAAGGCAGCCACTAGTGTAGAGTCAGATTCCAAGGGCAAGATAAGGTTTTATTAGCACTTGAGTCACTAAACAACTAATGCTTTCACTAGGCTCTGAGGAAAACCAAAGGCAAGGATAAGATGGCACCTTGACTACAATCTTCAGCATCATCAGAGGCAGAGGCAAGTCTTTTCTCCTAATGCTCATTGTTTCTTAATGCATTTCTTTAGACTCCTCATAAGGCCAGCAAAGATAAAGGAAAAGCTCTTGCTATGGAGATGGAGGAAGAGGGAAGCCTATCTTTAATGCTCCCACATTACAGCTAATGCTCATTGGTTTCCTCCTAGTTAGCAGTGCCAGAGTCATTCAACAATTGTGACCTGGCACATTTGCTAAAGAAGTGATTGGATATGACAGTGTTGGACAGCAAACTGGCAGTAGGTGAATGTGTGGGCAATAGAAATAATAAGAAGGTGGTGTCCCCCACTGAGCATGAGGTGTTTAAGGCCAGAGTAGGTGCAGTAAGTCTCAGTTTTCTCTTAATGTCTGCCTAGTTGTTAATACTTGTCATTAGTGTGATGGATGTTGGGCCATGAACAACTCTGAGGGATGCTGGTACCCTACTAGTACCTTCCCTTGTTATTGGTGTGATGAGGCTCACAGGGGTTACTCATCATATGGGCAATTGTTGTGGGGCAAGAAGGGCAGTGAGAGTTAGCAGAGTGTGGCAAGGCAATCATTGTTGAGAAGGCAACATTAAGTCTGCCTACTTACCAGGACAGAGTGTTAGGGGGTGAAGGGAGCAGTAAGAAGGGTGCTTTTAAGAGCAAGGCAGTTATTTAGTTGGAGGATGAGGAGGTAACAACTGGAGGCAAGCAATGTGCTAAGATCTCCCCAGTCACTGAGGACAAATGGCACTGCTTGAGGACAGCTATAGACTATGCAAGAGAAGAGACACCAAAGGATGTAGAGATGTGCCCAGCAACTCTGCCTACAGAGAGGGCCAAAATCATGGACCATAGTCACCGGGCCTGCAGCACCAAGTGCCTGTGGCTGGGCTGAGCAAGACTTGGTAAGCTCCTTAACATGTTACCTTTGAACTCTGATTGATCACTTAATAGGCCACAAAAATCAGTGCCTGTGGTATAACCCAGGAGGTTATATGTTTATAGAGAGGAGGGAATGAATGCACTGAGTTTCCCACCCCAGATCTAGAATAAAAATTAGCAGAATTTGAAATGAAAGAAGGATCATGATGGACTGACCAATTATAAAGATCTGATCATAATAAGGTCAAAAGGAAAAAGAAAGAAAAGCAGAGGTAGAATGGCAAAAAAGGAATAGAGACTTAGAAACAAAAGAGAGAGTGAACACTGTATATTAACAAGACAAGTATCAGATAAGAAGATAGCAAAAGGATACCTGATACTTGGCAGAAACTAGCAAGAATATACTAAAATACAAATATATTACAAAGTGGTATTGATGGGTCCAACACATGCCCTGTCAGCTCCTTGAGCTGCTGCTCAATCCAGGCTGGCTTGTAGATGTACATATAGTCATGGAGAGCATGGACATCAACAAAGGAAGGAAAAGAGAATGCATTGGAACCAGAGAATACAACCCATGACAAAGTAGAAAGAGACTAAAGCTAGAGTCTTTTTGGGCAGGGTCACAGAAATGAATTCAGGCTGCATCCTAGTAAGCAGAAGGTTGAGGTGACTATGAGAGGGCCCTTCTTCATGAGGTGGCAGTGTCTCATACAACAGGAAGTAGTGGAGAGCATGGTAGGACAATGCAATCTTCTGATCAAAGTGCTGCTCAAGTTGCTGAAGACCAGAATGTTGTAGCCAAACAAAGAAACTACTGAGTCCATGCTGGCAAGGAAGGCAGTCAGCCAAGAAGAATAGAAAAGATAAAAGAAACACACATCTCCATGGTAATGTTTCTCCCTCACTCATGAAGAGGCAGATACCAGGAATGGAGAGGCAAGTACAGAAAAGTACTTGGAAGTCCAGCATTGGCAAGCACCCAGTCAATGTACATAGAAGCCAGGAACTGGGACCAGAACCAAGTTGAAATCACAATGGAGGAGGCAAAGTCCTACAAGCTGTTAGCAGCTTAGAGCATGGGTCATCTTCTCCTGGCAAGCAAGAGACAGAGTAAGGCAGATGATTGAGAAAAAGCAGGAGTAGAAATGCACCATCTAAACCATGGTTGCATAAAGTAGCAACCCCCAGAAACATGTGTCTGTCACATGATCCTAGACAGTGAAGAGAAAAAGCAGAGGCTACAGGAGCCTATTGTTAAGCCATGTCACTGCAGGCAGCAAGGCATCAACAATGGGGCAGTGAAAAGCAAAATACTTAAGGAGGAGAGCCTCTATGACAACAGAACAAAGAGGAGAACAGGTGTCAGAATGGCAACCAAAATCTGAAGCCACAAAGTGCTTGCACATAAAAGTGTGCCAGAAAAGAAGTGAGCAATCTAAAAGAGGGCACCATCCTTTTTTTTTTCACTGAAAAGTAAGAAGGAGAAAGTAGATGGCACTATGATAAAATTAGGCTACAGATGCCTGATGCCTGACATAGCTCAGCTGCAGCTGTCAGGTCCTGCTGATGATGGGGGCTCAGCTACACTGGCAAGTCCTTACTAGGCAAACTCGGGAGGCCAAGTACAGGTCCGGGGCTTCTCGGAAGCTCCGGTTCAACTACGAGTGGTCCAGGGTGAAGTCCAGACGCTCCGGGGTACAAGTAGTGATGCGTGCGAGGTCGGGAGTGCTCCAGTTTGAGGAGCACAAGTTCAGGGGATCGGAGTTTTTAGTGGAGGGGGGGAATGGGAAAACAGAAGGTTGTATTGATTGGGGAATGGAAGTAGGTTTGGAAGTTGATAGGGATAGGTACGGAACAGGTGGGAGATGGATTGATCAGGAAGCCAGGAGACAATGAGAGATACGGAATGGAGATAGAGATAGAGAGGGAAAGATACAAGACAGGAAGTAGAGAGATAGAGGAGAGATACGGAACAGAGATATGAGTCATGGAACGGAAATACAAGGCACGGAGACAAGAGACGAGAGACGAGACGAGAGAGAGAGGAGAGAGACACAAAAATAGATTGAGATAGAGACAGAGACAGAGACTACGGAGAACTATGGTGAATATCAAGACTACCTTACTCGTATGCTATCCTATGGTTTATGTACTACCCTTCCGCTAAGTCCCTGGCAAGGTTCTGGCCCGGGACCGTAGCACCTGATTGTCCCCCGGCTAGGTCCCGGGGCAGGCTCCCAGCCCTGGGGTCATGACAGTTGTCGGGGCATGCTGGCACGGGTCATGGCGGTCTTGCGTTGGGCAGGTCGGTGGTCATGGTGTGTGGTGGTGGCACCTGTCGATGCCACAGAAGCAGGTGGCCCAGTGACGTGCCGACAGTTTGCAGGAGGAATGTTGCGGAATGTTCTGTGATGGCCAGGATGCTGGGGGTTCGGATGTATCCGGTGACAGGGAAGCCTCGGGGTGACGTGTCAGCTGAGATGCCAGGGTTTGGTGATGTCTGGGGGTTTGTCCAGAGATGGCCATGAGTGTTGCTGATGCAGCGTTGTGGGGTTGTTGGTGGCCCCAGAGGTGTGCGGGAGGTGTGGGGGAGGCATGTGCCGGAGTCAGAGAAGCGTATGAGGGGCCGGAGTTGGTACAGGTCATGACAGCAGCCAGCACCTGAAGAAAAACTGGATCATGTTATAAGTAAGGATAGCATAACTTAGAAAATAGGCACCTAACAATTGTGACATGCCTTGAGCCCCAGGAGTACACAACCCTGTCAGTTTGGCTATAAAAAGAAACTCAGAGGATCAGATCCAACAAAAAGAGAACCTCTGAGACTACCAAGGCAACAGCACTGTGACATATAGATGAGAAACAAACCTAGCAGTACAGGATGGTCCTAGTACAACAAGGGACCTGTAAGGAATCCTTCAGACTTGTAGGGTATAAGGAAGAGGTCAAGTAGACTAGACACCAAAACAAAGGACTGGAGAACAGCAGAGACATCAGACTCTCTTGTTCTCAGCTAAAGTGTTGACTGAGGGCAGTTGGTATTTTAAAAGGGGAAAGATAATAGGGCAGCTACTCATTTATGCTTGTATAGAGTGGATAATTGCTCTATTATTAACTACCATGCAGTTGTAGCCAGAGCAGTAATAGTCGGTAAGCCACTGCTTAACGAGTTGGACTCTTGTCGCTGGCAAGGGCCTGGGGGAACAAGAGATGTTGTAGGAAAGGGGGTCAGAAACGGCTGGAATCAAGACTTTGGTAGGGGGAATGGTGTTGTTAACAAATGTTGCTAGGGTCGGAAGGTAATGGGCAAATGGGGGTAAATGAATGGCGGTAAAGGCCAAGCAAGCAAGGGCAGTCAGTAACTGGACATGGTGCATGAATCCATGCATATGGTCAATCCAATCTTCAAAGACTTCATTGTCAGTATTGTCTGGGGGAGGGCCAGTAGGCTGTAATGGCCTTCATGAAAGTCCATCAGGTCCATGGAAGGTTCCTTTAACATGAATGAGCTCAAAGTGGAACATAAGGATAGCCATGATCCAGTGGTTCATACTAGCTAAGGGACTGAATGTCAGGGTTCTGCAGCATACCTTTAATGTAGCATGCATCGACTTCAATAATAAGGTTTCTAATGCCTAGGAGGTATATGTGTAGCACCTGCAAGGCTTGGTACAAATCATAAAGCTCGAGTTTGGGCTGACTGAAGCAGGCTTCACGTTTGTTAAGGGTAATTGAACCAAAATGGTTATAGCAACGTTGTTTGCAATTGTTGGTAGTGCACTGGCAAAGGTAGAAACCGACCGCTATGTAGGACGTGTCGACTGCTAAGATAATGGGATCATTGGATTTGTAGTCGATAGGAACAAGGGGTTTAGTGTCATGCAAGGCCTTAACGAGGTCTTTCTGGGCATTAAGCTGGTTGGGTCCAAATTTGAAGGGAACTCCAGTGCAGGTGAGCTTTGTTAGGTGATGGGTGCAATGGGCAAAGTTCTTAACAAACATTCAGAGGACTCCAACCATGCCTAGGAAGGCGCGGACTTTGGTTAATGACTGGCAAGAGCTCCAATGGTCCAATAATGCTAGGCGGTTTTTGTCAGGGACTTGACCGCTAGGAATGCAAATGTGGCCATAGGTGCGCAAAGGACTAGCTTATGACTGGAGAAGGTACCACCACAGTACTTCATCTGCTGAAGGACATGGTTCAAGAGTTCAAAGAACTCCCAAAGCGCTAAACAAATGTTGGGGTTGTTGGGGTGCTTAGTGAGTGTGCCGTTAATGAGCTTCCAGTCCTTCGGGCCTTTAACGCCAATGTCGTCGATGAAGCTGAGAGCGTTATGTGGGATCTTGGGCTGGAGGATGTGGGTGACGTCGTCATGGAAGGTTAGTCCATCCCATCAGTAGCGTTACTAAATGGAAAGTGCCAAACAGTGTCTGGAAAGTCGTTAAGTTGCAGGAAGCGGGGTTGATAACATGTTCGTCGTAGCCAACATAGAGGTTGAGGGTAGCGCTGCAAATGTGGCCAGCAAAGGATTTGGCAACATGGTCTGGGAAAGGGGAAACTCCAGAGTGGCAGATAGTGACTTGGTTTAATGGCTCGAGACTGTGGACTGGGCAAAGTTTACCATTTTTCTTCAAGACACAGAACCAGCAGGACCGGTAAGCAGAGTTCGAGGGCTCGTAAATGCCAGCCTGGATCTTGCTACAAATGATTTCACAGATCTCCTTCTTGAGGCCTGGCAGTATTGGTCGGTTATGCTGAACCCAAGGGACGTGAGGGATGGTTGGTATGTGAACGGGAGGGAAGAAGCCAGGTCGTAGGCTACCTCTTTTGGAGTCTTCCCAGGCAAAAGCATTTTGTTGCTTAGCAACAAGGTTCACAAGTACGTTAAGCTCATCCTGGGTAAGAAAGCCGGTATTGTATTCCTTAACAAAAGTCGCTTTGCGGTCTTCGGTAAAGCAAGGAGTCAGTAAGAAGGGAGGGAGATTAGGATCGAGCTTGGGTATGTTTGCTAAGGGGTTGCCAAGGATATGTCATTCGATTTGAAAGTCTTTGCTAACCTGGCTAGCAATGGGCTTGGTCTTCAATGCAACTGGCTTATATTTCTTCTTGACTTGGACTCCTTTGCATTTTGGCTTGGCGGTGGCATAAACAGCTGGGAAAGGGACGTTAACATAAATGGGAGCTGAAAGGGTATTGAGCATTCCAGATGCTTGGCCAAGAATCGAGGGATAGGAAAGACTAGTGGAAATGAAATAAGAGCATGGCGGGATAACGGTCTTGGTGAGGTCGCTAGTGGTTGCATATAAATAGGCAAGAGAGAGATTCTTGGTAACTGTTTTTGGGTTTTCTAATATTTTGGAGTCGAGCAGAGTATGTGATTGCATTGTAATGGAGTGCTTTTGGTGGTCATATTTGAGGACAACTGCTAAGTCTTTCTCAGAGTTGTTAACCGTTGTCACAACCCCGCCATCTCTGGACTCTTCTACGCTGCCCCAACCCTGGCACACACCTCCCCCACACCCCCCACACACCTCCAGGGCCACCAACAACCCCACAACGCTGCATCGGCAACACCTATGGCCATCTCCGGACAAACCCCTGGGCATCACCAAACTCTGGCATCTCGGCGGACACGTCACCCCAAAGCTTCCCTGTCACCGGACACATCCAGACCTCCAGCATCCCGGCCATCACATAACATTCCACAACATTCCTCCCGCAAACTGTGGGCACGTCACCGGGCCACCTGCTTCTGTGGCATCAACGGATGCCACCACCATGCACCATGGCCACCGACTCACCCGATGCAAGATTGCTGCAACTCACACCAGTGTGCCCTGACAACTGTCACAACCCCGGGGCTGGGAACCTGCCCCAGGACTTAGCCAGAGGACAATCAGGTGCTATGGTCTTGGGCTAGAACCCTACCCAGGACTTAGCAGAAGGATAATAT
Source organism: Termitomyces sp. MG145 (assembly GCA_003313055.1). Lineage (NCBI taxonomy): Eukaryota > Fungi > Basidiomycota > Agaricomycetes > Agaricales > Lyophyllaceae > Termitomyces > Termitomyces sp. MG145. The sequence goes on along the minus strand of QGOB01000316.1, from coordinate 1,034 downwards.
ATAAACCATAGGATAGCATACAAGTCGGGTAGTCTTGATATTAACCATAGTTCTCCATAGTCTCCGTATTCTCTGTCTCTGTCTTGATCTCAATCTATTTTTGTGCCTCTCTCCTCTCTGTCTTGTCTTGTCTCTTGTCTCTCATCTCCATGCCTCATATCTCCGTTCCATGACTCGTATCTCTGTTCCGTATCTCTCCTCCATTTCTCTATCTACTGTTCTGTATCTCTTCCTCTCTATTTCTACTTCCTGTTCTGTATCCCCTCTTGCCCCTTGGTTACTTGACCAACCCATCCCCCATCCGTCCCGTACCTACCTCTACCTACTCCCAACCCTACTTCCATCCCCCAATCAATACTACCCTTCTGTTCCCTGTTCCCCCCTCCATTAAGAACCCCCTACTCCCAGAACTTGTGCTCCCCTACCCGAAGCACTTACAACCTCGTGCACATTGCTACTCGTACCCTGGAGCGTCTGGACTTCACCCCAGACCACTTGTAGCTGTACCGGAGCTCCCGAGAAGCCCCAGACCTGTACTTGGCCTCCCGAGCTCACCTAGTAAGGACTCGCCAGTGTAGCTGAGCCTCTGTCATCAGCAGGACCTGACATAATATCAAGACTCTACTTTACCCTGTACTCAATGGCTACGTACACCTACGCCTACACCCTCGCTGGGTATGACTACTATGACCGACTCATTCCCGAGGGCCCATACACCATTAACTCCCCCCACACTCCCTACCCCGCACCTTCCATCGAACACTATCCCACCTTACCCCCACGTCACTGGGCCCCCAACCCAAACACCATGTCATATGGACCCTCAATCAGTCAGGGCCTACCTCTGGACTGGTGCTACAACTCCGGGCCAAACTACCCAGGGACGTACCTCCAAACCCTACCCGGTGGATTGCCTGAAACCCCGCCAAATGCTTGGGGCCCCACCAGCACTGCATTCTTTGCCCTGGGGCCCTACCCTCCTTACCCGGCCCCAGTCCAGGAACCCCCTGACACTATCCACCCCCAACAACCCC
>QGOB01000315.1:0-91360 GCA_003313055.1 Termitomyces sp. MG145 | reverse complement strand
GCAGGGGTGTGGGCGTAGGTGTACGTAGCTATTGAGTATGGGGTAAGGTAGAGTCTTGATATTATGTCAGGTCCCGCTGATGACGGGGGCTCAGCTACACTGGCGAGTCCTTACTAGGCGAGCCCGGGAGGCTAAGTATGGGTCCAGGGCTTCGCAGAAGCTCTGGGTACAGCTACGAGTGGTCCGGGGAAAGTCCAGACGCTCCAGGGTACAAGTAATGCTGCGCGCAAAGTAGAAAGTGCTCCGGGTAAGGGAGCACAGGAGCAGGGGAAATGGGTAAAGAAACGGGGAGAGAGACGGAAGGGAGAAATGAGTCACAGAACGGAACGAGGCACGGAGACGAGAGACGAGAGACGAGAGATGAGACAAGAGAGAGAGAGACAGGAGAATAGATTGAGATTGAGATAGAGACAGAGACAGAGACAGAGACACGGAAATATGGAAAACTACAGTTAATATCAAGACTACCTCACTCGTATGCTATCCTAAGGTTTATGTACCACCCTTCCGCTAAGTCCCGGGTAGGATTCTAGCCGGGACCGGGACATCTGATTCCTCTGGCTAAGTCCCTGGACTGGCTCCCAGCCCCAGGGTCGTGATAGTGGTCAGGGCGTGCTGGCGTGGGTTACGGTGGGCTTGTGTCAGGCGGATCGGCGGTCATGCTGCGCGATGGTGGTGCCCCTTGGCGCCACAGAAGCAGGTGGCATTGTGACGTGCCGACGGTTCGCGGGAGGAATGTTGCAGAATGTTATGTGATGGCCAGGATGCCAGGGGTCCGGGTGTGTCTGGTGACAGGGAAGCCTTGGGGTGACGTGTCGGCCGAGATGCCAGAGTTCGGTGATGGCCAGGGATCTGTTTGGAGATGGCCGCGGGTGTTGCTGGTGCAGCGTTGGGAGGTTGTTGGCGGTTCCGGAGGTGCGCGAGGGGTGTGGGGGAGGTGTGTGTCGGGGCTGGGGCAGCGTGTGGGGGTCCAGAGATGGCGGGGTCGTGACACCGACCCCCCCTCCTACGACAACGTCCCTCGCTCACCCAAAGCCCTGACCAGCGACAATAGAGTTCAACTCGTCTGGCAGTGGCTTACCGACTTCAAGCGACCGCCAGGCGCGCAAAAGAAGCTGCATAGCCAAAGAATGCGGGAGTCGACATAGTAGTACTGAAACAATGAAGTCCAAAGGACCGCTGGGGTTTATTTATGATCTTTCGGTATGACGCACAGACCAGGACCTCCCGCACGGACCATGCTTAACAATCACGAGACTTCGAGGATTTTCCTTTGACTGGGGACAGTCAGTTTTTCAGTCAAGGGGAGATGATATGCCCCGGTCAGCGCTGGCTGCCCGACACCGACAAGTCGAACCAAGCACGTGACCTCAGCACGTGACCGCTAACGACCGACCGCTAACGACACTGGCCGTTACCGACCTATCCCTTAATGACCCAGCCGACCTTGCGACAGTCCAGGCCCCTCTCCCTATGGCCCCTGACATGCATTATCACATGCATCCGCTACGCTTACTATCTCTTACCGGTTTCCCCTTTTATCGCCCTACTCCCAACATGCACTACTACATTATCACATGCAATCGCTACGCTTACTATCTCTTACTGGTTTCCCCTTTTATCTATCACCTTACGTACCGATAAATACTGCCCTGTCAGTAGCTACAAATCATCGAATCGTACCAGAGTCTAGTCCCCACTTCAGACTACGCTTAAGATCCCGTTCACACTCTTGCTTCGTTAACGGCTGATTTGGGATTACCCAGTCCAGTCTACTTTGCTCCTCGTGCTTAGCCCGACCGTATTGTCGGACTAGCACTCGTCGCCTTTGTTAAGCGCCATACGAGCGCCTTCGCTTCGCTTTCGTTAAGCACCATACAGGTGCCCTCGTTTTGCCTTCGTTAAACGCTAGCGCTTATGGCTAGCGGCTCGTATATTTCCGTTAACTCTTCCGCTATCCCCTAACGACCTTTTGGGTCTTTGACAGATTTCTCCCTTAGCGACGGTTTGGCGCAGACACTAACGGCCGCACCGTTATCTCTTACCGCTCTCTCACACTTCCTTACCGACTCCGACCTCTCATCCCCTTACCGGGTTTCTGGGACTTTGCTTGACTCCTCTCACACACACGTAATGCTACTGCTTGCTAGCTATCCCTATCTAGCTGGTCTTGTTGGTTGTTTCCTGCACAGCAGCTAGGCGGCAAGTAAGTGCATCACCGCGACACCAAGCAACTCTTGTGGCGGGCCCGACAGGCCTCACACACCGAGGAATCCCGCCAAGAACCTACCTCCGGTGCCACAAACTCACACGATCCCCTCCGGCGAACACAGAAGTCATACTAAAGCCAACCGACGTCAGCTGAGGAAACCCACCGCTAGAGAACTACCCACCGGAGCATGCGCCTGACACCACACGAGCGTCGGAGAACCCCGGACCCGAGCCAACGCCTCCATAAGCTGCCCCGCCATTGCAGCCTCTTGGGACACCCGATGCCCAGTGGGGGCGACCGGAGTGACCGGAGGAGCCACGGGGGGGCTGCGGGAAGCGCCGACCCCGAAGGGCCAGCCCCAGGGGTTTGCAAGCCAACCTCTGAAAAACCTCGTCAGCACGGACAGTACGACCAGATATGCACTACTCACACCGACGGACCATCACTGACAGCTCGCGCTCCTGCTAGCGGCGGTCGTACAAGGCCCGGCGATCCTCATACTGCTGCCAGACCCAGACCCGGAAGTCGTCGGAGGGAGGGGGAGTGGGCAAAACGGAAGAGGAGGAGCTGGACAAAGACATGGAAAGATGGGGGACAAGTCGCGGTGAGCCCTCCCCTTTTATTCCCCCGGAGCACCTTCTGGACGGCTGCCGTATGTCTTCAACTTCAATTCCACGAACTTCTGTGCCAGCACTAGCTTTGGGTTCGAATTCCCATGGCACCGCCACTGCAGCCCCCGTCTCGAAGGGTCTCGACGCTGAAGGAGGGGTAATGTCATGACCCCGCCATCTCCGGACCTCCATACGCTGCCCCGGCCCCAACACACACCTCCCCCGCACCCCTTGCGCACCTCCGGGACCGCCAACAACCTCCCAACGCTGCACCGGCAACACCCGCGGCCATCTTCAAACAGATCCCCGGCCATCACCGAGCCCCGGCATCTCGGCCAACACGTCACCCCAAGGCTTCCCTGTCACTGGACACACCCGGACCCCCGGCATCCCAGCCATCACATAACATTCCGCAACATTCCTCCCACGAACCGCTGGCACGTCACAATGCCACCTGCTTCTGTGGCGCCGAGGGGTGCCACCACCACACACCGTGACTGCCAGCCTGCCCGACACAAGCCCGCCATAGCCCGCGCCAGCACGCCCTGACCACTATCACGACCCCGGGGCTGGGAGCCAGTCCGGGGACTTAGCCGGAGGAATCAGATGTCCCGGTCCCGACTAGAATCCTACCCAGGACTTAGCGGGAGGGTGGTACATAAACCATAGGGTAGCATACAAGTCAAGTAGTCTTGATATTAACCATAGTTCTCCGTATTTCCGTGTCTCTGTCTCTGTCTCTATCTCAATTTCAATCTATTCTCTTGCCTCTCTCTCTCTCGTCTCATCTCTCATCTCTCGTCTCTCGTCTCCGTGCCTCGTTCCGTTCCGTGACTCATTTCTCCCTTCTGTTTCTCTTCCCGTTTCCTTACCTATCTCTCCTACTCCCGTGCTCCCTTACCCGGAGCACTTTCTACTTTGCGCGTGGCACTACTCGTACCCTGGAGCGTCCGGACTTCCCCCGGACCACTCGTAGCTGTACCCGGAGCTTCTGCGGAGCCCCGGACCTGTACTTAGCCTCCCGAGCTTGCCTAGTAAGGACTCGCCAGTGTAGCTGAGCCCCCGTCATCAGCGGGACCTGACAAGGACGTGTGGGATGTTGTGAGGATTGAGGATGTACTGACAGGGAAGAAGGTGGTGGATTGCATGTGGGTCTATGCGAATAAGTTCAATGCTGAAGGGGAGATTGTGAAAAGGAAAGCTCGTTTGGTTGCAAAGGGATACACGCAAATCAGAGGGGAGGACTTTGACGAGACGTATGCATTGGTAGTCCGGTTGGAGTTGATGAGGATGACGGTTGCACTTGCAGCCTCCAAGGGAATGCACCTATGGCAAATTGACTTCGTTTCTGCTTATCTGAACAGTAAATTGGAGCACACCATCTACATGAGGCCCCCGCCAGGTTTTTGTGGGGGGGAGGGAAAAGTACTGCACCTCAAGAAAACCCTTTACGGGCTCATGCAGGGTGGCCATAACTGGTGGTACAATCTCGATCAGGCATACAACAAACTAGGATACCTTGCTTCCTGAGCTGATAGTTGTGTTTGATACAAACGACACAGCAACGAACATACAATTACGGCCAACTACAACAATGATGTGCTAGGAGCATCAACCACCAAGGAAGGGTCGCAATTGGCAAAGAAGGAACTAGGAGCTAAGTTTGAGACAAAGGATATGGGAGAACTTAAATATATTCTAGGTGTGCGCTTCAACCGAAACCAAGCCACGGGGGACATTCATTTATCGCAACGATCATACTTGGAATGAATGCTGGAACGGTTCGGTTTTAGGTCCTCAAACCCTCGATACACACCCTTACCCATGGGACTAATTCTTACTGAGTCTCATTCTCCCCAGACTGATGAAGATAAACAGTACATGAAGGATAAACCATATCGAGAAGCTCTGGGTTCACTGATGTGGGCACAGGCCGCAACGCGACCAGATTTGTCTTATGCGGTTGGACTTCTAGCAAGATTCCAGAGTAACCCCGGACCTGCTCACTGGAAGGCCTTAGGCCATGTGATGCAGTATGTGAATGGGACCCTGGATTATTGCATCACGTATCGGCATGGGGCTGACATCAAGCCTATTGGATATGTTGATGCCGACTATGGTGGTGACCTAGACACCCGCCATTCGACTAGCAGTTACGTGTTCACAATGGCTGGGGGAGCTGTTTTGTGGAGTTCCAAGAGGCAACCTACCATCGCTCTGTCGACTACCGAGGCCAAGTATATGGCTCTTACCCGTGGGGCTCAGCAGGCAATGTGGATGCAGAACTGGTTACTCGAGGTTGACCTTCCTCAAACCTTACCTGCCATACTTCGTGTCGACAACTCCCCAGCCCTGTTCCTGGCTAAATACACTAAAGGACATGCCCGCGCCAAGCATATTGACATCCACCACCATTACATTCGGGAACGTGTCAAAGTGGGAGACATTGACGTCATCCATATCCCATCTACCGAAAACCCTGCCGACTTGTTTACTAAACCTCTTGCTCGCGCGACTCATGAGTACATGGTCCAACTGTTAGGACTTAACCCGAAACTGTGAGTCTGGGGGAGTGTAGAGATAGACTCTCAGCTTCTCTGTTGTAGCGGTGACGTCAGGTACCTCCCGGTTATTCAAGTTCGGTTTTACTCTTTGTCATTCTCTTTTACTTAATTCCCTTTATCATACGATTGTTGACAATCGTAGCTATACAGTTCTTCTCAGCCACCGCCGGATTGGTGGCATTTGGTCATGTCTGAATATGGCAATCCCTCAGTTCTTTTCTAAAGACTGAGGGTACGTGTTTTCCATAGATACTTAGTTTTCACCCGCTTACCTATAACCTGTAGAGGATCTCTTACGTTTTGTACTACAGGTTAATAAAAGAGTTCTTTTCTAAAGACTGAGGAGGATCTCTTACGTTTCGTACTACAGTGGCAGAAGATGGTACCGAGCAATCAGCACCCATGAATGGCAAAGCAAGGCGCACTCTGCAATTGAAGCAGTGCCGCATAAGCAGGACAGTATCGAATCGATGACATCGAGAGGCAATGAGACTGCCATGGTGATCAGGCCTCTCAAAGTTCAGATGGCTCTGTAAAACTCTGGCTGATGGGAACGCGGAGAAAACACCTGTCGCAACATGACTAAGTTTCACGCAGTGGAATATCGGAGACAAATATATATATATTGATGGTCGTATGAAGCTGGAGTTAATAAGTCGAAAGATGGGTATTCGTTAAACGATAAGTATATAATCATACCTGTAGTTAATAAGTCGAAAGATGACTTAAACTCCAGTAAGTGAAGTACTATATACTCCTAATTTACTGATGAAACATTCTTAGTAATTCGTGTTTCACACTGACGAAATATAAGTAATGTATGACAATGCATATACGTACAAATTGAATTATTGATTTGAATAGAACGACGTCATATTCGGAGTCAAACGACGTTATCCTTGACAACACCGTATCCCAACAAACCGTCATACAGATCCCGTATCGTGCCTACCAAGCCTGCCGGGGGGTCTCCTGGAGGTGGTTGAACCAGAATACAAAACAGTCGTAACTTAGATGATATCGATTTCTAAGAGAATGACATCGAGAGGCAATGAAACTGGTTGTATGACAAGTATCACGTCTTTCAGTTTGAAATGGCTTGAATACATCAGTACTTGAGCAGGAACAGCATATGGGGTGACGACTGCACCGAAGCCAAGCGGAATCTGGGCACAATTCAAGTTCAACGATTTCAAAACAGAATTTGGAAGCAATTTACAGTCGAGACGTACGCAAACATGTTGCCCAGTGGGTTTCATGTCAAAAAAGTTTACTAATGCACAGCAGAATTATGCTGTACATGAACTGAGACATTGGTGATACTTGAAGCACTGCTCATATGGGAAGACAAACTTATGGGATATCTCCGCATAATAACCAATCACAAAGATCTTGAGTTCTTTAAGACTCAACCAAATTGTCTTGCAAATAGCCTGATCAATACTGTGATATTACTCATTGTCACCCCTCGAATCAACCAGACAACTTAAATACCTCAAGCACCATGGGGAAGATATGTATCATGACAATACACCATAGAGTACACTAATGAATATCAGCTGCACTGTAGGAATTGAGTATGTTCGGAAAACACTGTTAGTATTGAACTCCAGAATCCTTAATCTACAATCGTTGGCGTGGTACACCACAGCAGGGGCAAGATGTCTCTTTCAAGAAAGTGACCGCTGCTCCGGATCCAGATCAACTCCAAACAGTTAAACATCCTTCCGTTTCTGTAGTAAAAAAAAATGCAATCTACTTGTCTGTGTTGCTTTGTACGTCGGGTGAACAACAGGCAATGAGTGTAGGGAACTTACAATCTTGAATTTTCGTATGCGCAAACTCTCCTGTGCTGATGACACGGGACATGGCCGGAGATAAGTTGGATTTGCCATTATGCCACATTACGAACCCGACCTTGCAAGAAGCATTTGTGAGATATCACGCGTTCACAAGACAAGCATACCCAGTAAAGTAAGGCAGTATTGTGATTTACCGTTGATGATTGTAATTGGAGTCCATGAAGGTTGGGAGAAGTATGGACCTGTAGTTGTAGATTCGGTGACGACTCAGTAAAAAGCCAAGATACAAGGTACGTTGGGCATCCTGAATAAGTTCCTCAACTAGTGTATACGGGTCCAACTTGGTCGTATCACTCTCGTTCTGGTAGATGTAATATACACGGCGTATTTTTTGAGATTGGAACCAGCCTGGATTGTATCGCTTTGCATTTTCCTTTGTAACCCGATTTGGTTGATAGCCGGACACCGTGATAGCAAGACCGAAGGTTGCTTTGCGCACCGTGCCTGATAAGATTTCCGTGATAGCAAGACCGAAGGTTGCTTTGCGCACCGTGCCTGACAAGAAATCTTATCACAATGTCGAAAGTGCCGCGTGTTCACGGAATATCCCGAACTCACATTTGATCGAGAACGCGTCTCCATTCTCATTGGCCTCACGCGTCACACGCGTCAAGAACAATGGTTCGTGTCATAGTATCCGGATTCAGGTCGCGAAGCAACCTCATCCATGGCCACGTTATGAGAGATCGCTTAGGAAACTATTTAAAAGCAATGCCGGCAACCTCAACTTTGGACTGCCTGATTTTGATAGCTAACGTTAAATGTCTTCCTCTTCCTCTACTCTAGTAACTCCTGGTGGTTCTCAGGCGAGTCAAAGGGACACTTTTCCAGGAAAGTCATATATGTCACCCTACGGAGAGTGGAGTTCCGTGAGTCGAATATACAGCTTGAGTTATTGAATCAACAGGTTGACATTATAGCAGAGCGAAATCAAATTGATCTTTCGCGACGTGGAGCCTGACCCTATGCCGTCATTGGTAATGATACAGATTATTGCAGACGCCTATGAAGAACGTTGCCGAGTCTGGGAGTTCAACAAGGACCGGCCGCGTCAGAAGGGCGATAATGTAAATTTATATATGAAAGTTCATGGGCGATTTTTTGACGCATCTCACCATGTAGCCAGAAATGTATGGTCCTGTTAACGAGGCTCAGAAAGTAGGCTATATCCAACTAATCCTCTGATGCATAGTCTAACGCTACATCGCGTATCTTCTCAGAATGTTGAGGACTTCCTCGTCAAATGGCGTTTTTTATCGGGGCCTTCTACTCTAGATAAAGAAGCTTTGGTGAAGAGGAATTTCCTTTGAAACTCGTTTTTTCTCATTTCACGAGTAGATGACGGATAGTCCAGCCATACAAAGGGCTGTCGCTTCTGCTAAGGAGCTAACCAACTTACCCTCATCTGAAGACAGACGCCACAGAACAAAAAAGCCCTTTGAACCGAGTACATCAACGAAGATTCGCTATGTGCTTCAAAATCTCCGTATCGTAAAATCGTCTCAAGGGAGATCGGTTCCGAAGCGACGAAAGGAGGTACCAGTCATTTCGGCCCGTAAACTTCGCCCGGTCAGTTGAACTCTATCTCAGTGAAGCTTTATTGTTGAACATATAAACCAGGTTTTTTCCGCTCTTCCAAGAATAGATCCAGGGTACCAAGTAAAACAATTGAAACAGATATCCCTACGTCGTATGACTAGGGCGGACTCATACGCCTTGTGCGCATGCTCCGTTCGGAAACGCAAGTTCACTCCACCACCGGAATACGAGTCCACTACGGAATGCCTTGCAGAGTTATATCCTCTTCCACGGAGGCTCATACCAACTCGAGAAGTGCGTATTCAACATGATGAATTGAAGACGCTTTCGTGGATGCATCCTCAAGCTCGACAGCAGCATTCAGACTCCTCAATGACTTCAACTGGCGAGACGAAGGACACATCCGTTGACGAGAGAAGACTTCACACATCTCCCTTCATCGCCCTTACCGTATATGTACTCATCCAGCTCACAATACTCGCATTCTGCGTTGTTGGTGCCTTTGTGGCGCTATGGACACTGTCATGTACCATACAGAGATGCTTCCGAGAATGCCTGTCCTTTGTGCTTGGCCTTCCGCAACCGCCGGAGGAAGATACTAATTATTAGACCTTGAGGGCACTTGTATCTTACTTTCCCTTCAAAAGTGTATCAGTGGATGGTTACTACCTTTCTAACAGTTGTTTTATGACGTTTGGACCACCTGAGTCCATTTCAATGATATTACTTGCTCATTACTAGTTTTTATACTCTAACACCTGTCATATCTGCTATTTTTTATCGCAAGCTTGTTGAATATTAGATAGCCGGTCCATAGTGTACTTAGTCGTGAGGTGTTGACGTTTGACGGCGGACATTGCCGAAGATCTGCGGTCCCGACCTGAATGATTGCCTATCGCTTGATTTTGTCCGATGTCAGATTCTACATCCTCAGAAAGATCTGCTGGAGGGCGTGGCCGAGGGCGAGGGCGAAACAATCGTGGTGGGCTGGGGAAATATCTTCGAGCAAGAGGCAGGGGTCGCGGTCGCGGCCGACCCGCAGAGTTCACCGCTCGACTTGTTTTAGAAGAGGAACAAGACGAAGAATTGGACGAAGAAGAAGCCGCAGAAAGAGCAGCCAAATATGCCAGGCGTCAGCTAGGGACGAACGCTGATCGATACCTCGAACCAGAACCAGAATTAGGGTCGGATGGTCTGTTCACAGGAGCGATTCAAATCACATGCGTCATTCTCATGAATTACAGGTGAACCAATTGAGGAACCCCAGGTGGATATCTCTGCCTTTCTTGAAAAACAAAGAATTACCGATATTAGTCCATCGATTGCTCCTGTCGATCTCGCGGACGATGAGGACGTCGACACCTCGCTTGCGCACATCGGTTCGAAGTCTCGTGTGGTGGCACCGACGAAGAAAGGGAAGATGGAAAAGATTGAGTGGGACGAAGAACTGGAGACCATGAGTCGCGAGAAGGCTTCTGCTGAAGCGGCTTGGGGTACGGTTGTCTTTCTTCTAACTCCGATCTATTAATAACCATCTTTGAAGATCTCAAAGCACGTTTCCGAGCAAAGTCAGAGCGATTGCGCGCAAAGCCTGTCGTGGGACGCGAGCAAAAAGCAGGTTGGTTCATAGCTTTAGCTCATCCGATACAACACATTCTGACCATTGCATCAACCAGAGATTCATACAGTGGTACCTGCTCTGCCGCTTCCAGACGGATCCCTACCTCCACCGAAGAAGCCAAAGGAGGAAATGGAAGAATTTCTAGACGATCTCCTTGGCTAACAGCACCGAGTCCTGACTGAATCAACTCATCGAAATTACGATCGCCTTCGGTTGCACCGAGATCCCCACTTACTATGTGCTCTGCCCATAATCGTCCTCAGAAAATCGACTCCATCACCCACGAACCATATTATTCCAGCTAACACTGTATCCCTATGTGTGTCTGTAGCACCTCCGAATAATTCTGGACGGGCGGTCGATATAATGTGACCAAGTCATGGTTACCGTATGGTGCGCATGCTGGCCTCAAATAGGGATTTGGAGATTACGCGGAGGAGCAATCCCTATGTAATCAGAAATAGGCCAGGAGGAGGGGTGTAAGATGTGTTTCGCAACACTGTTGTCCTTGACGAGAAATGATACAATAGACGGATTTAACACGACTGTTGTGGAGATGACTGCCGTCATCTCCGAGGTCCAAAGGTTGTCTACATACATACGTTGAGAAACATTCCTTGCGCACACGTCCGAAATCCTGCTTTCACCATTGGACTCTGTATTGCCCACTATCCTGAAAGCTTAGATGTATCAGTTGTTTAAATGCTCTTGGAGTAGGACATGTGTCTGAGAAGAGCTCCATGAAATAATAGGCCATCTCGAAAAAAAATCAATATTGAGACCCGTAGGTCTACCACTCCGAGAAAGCGTGTCATCCTGGTACAGGGGCCATGCTAATCTTCTCTGTTTTCGTACGTCATCCCGAAGGGGACATGGTGTTGCAACGACTTGACTCCAGGATCAACAACATTTTGCCTTTTGTTCAGGCTGACGGGGGATTCGGTCTCTCTGCGCTGAGTGATGTGGCTGTGTAAATCCTGATATGCGACTGTCGCGAACAAAAAACTAAGTATCACTGCATATATGTGGATGTGCATCTACTTGGGATGTAGCTTCAGTGGGCACTTATAAGTAATTACCTTCAATCGCGTCGGCAAAACCCGGCTTCCTCCACTCCCATGCTGAAAGCTGCAGGCTGCAATCGAGCAATTATTTGTTGGCTTCTCTCTGCCTAACTCCTGGTTCAGTTCATATGCTCTCTCTTCCATGAATTGGTGGATTTATGAACACGCGTCAATTCAAAGGCATCCGCACTAGCGCTAAAACCCGCCTCCTATCTGATTCAACCTCTAATCCTAAAATTTATGAAACACGGTCCGATCACACTTGCTTAGTCTTTCACTGTCAACATGCTTTCCTCATCGATCGTGGTAGGCAGAGTCATTGTCGATCCAGATCATCCCAAATTGCTAGTCATCTGCTCTCTGCCGAGGATGCCCTAGCACATATGGAACTCGTTCTCGAACCGAAGAAAGCCACCGCAAACTGCAGGGTGAATATGCACGGGGGATGCTTTGCGCGCCATGGAGGACTACCGATTTGCGAGAAGCCTCGCAGAAAGGGACGAGGAATACTCGTTCTCCCTTTGTTGATCAGCTTGGTATGGATTCCCTTCGAGAATTGCTGACAACAGCCCAGAAGCCGTTGGAATCTGAACTCCTTCCTGGGTGTGTCCCTTATCACATCTTCCTTTGTTCCTGTGCCTGACTTATAGCTGTAGCTTGATCGAATTCGACGCCGAAGATAATCTTTATACCGGTGATGGTCACTCAGACACGATTCTGGAATATCACTTTGTATCTCCTCGTGAAGCTGTGGCTGCAGCGGAAGAGCGCCAAAAAGCATCCCTTGCTATTACTATCAGTACAGGATTGCCTGGTCCATTAGACCTCATTTCAGGCTCATCTTCGTGAGATATAGAGGTTGATTCAGGAAATAGTGTTGGCTCTGATCTTCGCAGAATAGAGCTAATTAGAAGAGGGAGAACGAGTACCTTCCCCCGCGCAAGTCGCTTCTCTCACTTTCAGGCTTGACGATATTCTAACTTAGTTGATAGGTTTAGCAGAAGTTCGACCGACCTATGTGACATAGATAACAGGTGCAAACAAAACGAATCATACGAGGACGAAACGGACCATCTTTACGGATGAAACGGCTGCCCCACGGGAGAGAGATAACAGGAGTGATGGAGGCGACAGAGGCGACCCAGATAATGTGGATGATAAGAACAGGAAGGACATTTCGCCTCCGTCATGCGGCCACGATATCTGCGTAGATTGCGTGCAGGACCTAGTCGCGACAGCCATCCGTGACGAAACCCTGTTTCCTCCTTCCTCCTGCTACCGACCCCTTTCGCATACAGTTTTAACCCCATTCCTCACCATTAACCTTCTGGCGCTTCATGATGCGAAACGAATCGAGTTTGCTACTCCTGTTGATGAACGCATCTTTTGTCCCGATGCCACTTGTTCTGCATTCCTCGGATCTTCTCAAGATGGTTTCGAGATGGAGACCATCACGTGTACGCGTTGCATGACTATCGTTTGTATTTATTGCAGACAGGTTGCCCATCCTGGGGACACCTGTACCGAAAGCATTTCAACCCTAACCCTCAAGAAATTAGCGCAAGAACGGTGTTGGCAGACCTGCCCCAAGTGTTGTGCGATCGTTGAAAGAGACTGCCGGGTGCAATCATATGATTTGCCGATGCAGTTCTAATTTTTGCTATGGCTGCGGTCGCTTGTTAGGCCAAGCAAATGCTAAACTCCTTAGTTGGTTAGTGCCCTTTAAAGTGAACTTTCTGATTCACCGAGGCTTGAGACACTCTAGGCATGTATACATACTTGATACAAATCTGGTTTGATATCTTATTACCGTACTTACTTTCCTTTTTGTCTCAGTGTGGCTCCAGTCCATTGTGTTTTTTTCAGCTGATTGTATGTTTTCGCCTTCTAATGTACTTCTATCCCGCCTTACGTCTCTATTTTTTTCTGTGTACATAGTAGAGTATCGAATGACACGCTAACTCTATTTGAACGCTTGGCGTCTAAACAAGCTTTTGTCGCCCCATACAAGTAAATTATCTTTTTTTACTGCCATCGTCATGGGGTCTTCTTCTACTATCTCTGCTATCACTCCGATGTTGGAACTGGATGACCTCGATGCCGTAACATCTAGACTGATCGCTGAAATGTTGCTACAGGATATCGCTGAGATTAGCACGAGACGAAAGGGAAAGGCTCGATTTGACGCCCCACTATCCGACGAAGAATTGGCATTCAGTATGCAGCGCGATTTGTGGGAGAACACCGTCAGGACGATCGACGACTATGCCATGGCGAAGAGCTTGAATGATGCGATAGATACCGATCATCGCTATCTTCATACGCTTTCAATAGCAGAACAAGCTGCGGAGGATGACAGGCAGGCGGCACTTGCTTTGTCCAGTGGAGAGCAACTTCCACCACAATCAGATGCTCAGCGTTTGGTGGAGGACCCTTCCTTCTATGACTTTTCTGAGCCGTACGTATCATTTTATACCCTTGGTCCTGTTTGTTTGACGCAGTCCATGGCGTTAGAACGTCGGAGGAACACATGCTTAACAGCGATAACTTGACTCAGCAACATGCCAAAGACGGTGGTGTCACCATATCACCTTCGCTTGCGTACGCTTTGCGCTTTCTATTCTTCTATTTCTATGTCTGCTCATACATGAACAGCATTGTAGACGAGAAGTCTTTATCCGAGGGAAGGACTTTTGCTGTTGAAAGCACTCATATATCTCGCCGACCGAAGTGCGAGTGGATCTGTCTTTTATTACCATTTGTGCTGAGGTTGTGTTTGTCAGGATTGAGTGCACAAGCTGTGGCGATCCCGTCAAAATGAATGCCTATCTCAAAGGCCCTTGTGGTCACGCGTATTGTGGACCTTGCATAGCCGACTTGGTCCAAGCTGCAACTCGTGACGAGTCCCTATATCCTCCACGATGCTGCTCGCAGCCATTTCCGTACTCGGATATTATTCCCTTTCTTAGCTTTGGCCTTCTTCAAACATATGACATGAAGCGAGTTGAGTTGGACATCCCAGCAGCCAATCGCGTTTACTGCCCAACCCCTACCTGCTCGGTTTTTCTAGGGTCATCCGAGAGTACTCAAAAAGATTCTCGGTGCGAAAAATGCGGCATCTCTGTTTGTTTTCAATGTCGGCAGTCAGCGCATCCGGGCAATGACTGCACCGAAAACCAATCACTCCTCGAACTGCGTAAACTCGCGCAGTCCGAAGGATGGCAGACTTGTCCCGGTTGTAAGGCTATTGTAGAGCTTCATGTCGGTTGTTACCATATGACCTGTCGTTGCCGGTTTGAATTTTGCTATGCCTGTGCTGTCCCGTGGAAAAACTGCAGATGTCCACAATGGGATGAGGATCGGCTCGTCGAAACTGCACGCCACAGAGTGGAACAGATCAATGTTGGAAGAGCACCAATAGCGCCACATTTGTTTCAAGAACGAGTGCGCCGAATGGCAAATATTCTGCGCGACAACCATGATTGTGTTCGACACAATTGGAGGAAGCGGGACGGCGCCGCCCGTTGCGAAGAATGCAGATATCGCCTGCCAAATTTCATCCTTGTATGTTCTCTAACTTGCTCAGTTCTTTCAGCTTCTCAAATGTAAAGCAGGTGTGTAGGCATTGTCATCTGATGGCTTGTGTGCGTTGCGCACGCAACCGATTGGCTTGATGTTGAGGAGCGTTGAGGCGATCCGAACGTAGAAACTTTCTTGGACTGAAAGGTACCCTTGATGCGAAAACATGTTTCATGTGCCTTTCGGTAATATACCAATACTTATGATCCCCTGTTACCTCAATACTACGCAGTACACTCATGTAAAAGCTTTAGTTTCCTTCTTTGAAATTTCAAATACTCACATATGAGCCACATAGCAATTGCACTGGCAGCAATACCATACATAATTCACCAACACTCTCCATCTCACTTCCATCTTTTCCCCGGGGTCATGTTGGCTGTCTGTCATGCCTAGTAGTATCTCTATCGAGAGTAGTTATCGCAATCAGATAGCAAGCAACATCCACTCCTCATCGATCCTCTTCGACAATCCCAATCGCTCTTCGGGGGCACGGAATCGGAGTGAGTCGGATTTTTCGTGTGCATAAAAGCCATCCGTGAGAAATTGGTCAAGCGACCGCGTGCGACCTCCCCGCAGACTGCCAACACGAGCATTTCGCTGCAATTCGTAAACTATCATCACAAGAGACTCCATACGATTGGAGGTGAAGGTTGGTCCAAGAAGAACCTCAATGAGAGTGACGAAGACTCATCCGCTCACCAAGGTGTATTCTATGGGACGCCCTCACAAGTGTACCAGTACCAAATCCCTTGTCTTCAAATCTCACAACGAGTTTTTTGCGTACGCTTTTTGATGTTTCTCGTCATGATTGTCTGAAAACCTCGTAGCTTGGCAGAATCTTCTTCCACCCCAGATCTTCAGTGATGATTCGCTTTTGCAGAAATGCGGGTGAAACACTAGAAACCACGGAGGAACACTAAGAACTTATGATCGTCATCACCATAAGCGCAGGACTTCAAGTTCTCAGTTCGGGCACAGTGTAGCGATCTAGTGACGCCGAGATAGATCATGAATTAGTTCGATGTTCGCAGAGCAGAAGTACAAAGTACTCGCCTTTGTGAGTCTCTGTGCCGTGTGCAACAAATCCTGTTGAACCCGAAGACAAACGACAGGCATATAAAACGGAACGACACGTATGCCGGATGAGAGAAATTGTCTGGACGCGACGATGAAACAGATGACAGGGAAGGTAGAGATGAGATGGTTTAGGCGAGGCAGAAGAGATGAAACAAAATGAGCGAGATGTCTCAATTCTGTAAGTCGCTGTGCGGTTGTATACGCGTAATTGGTGATTTCTCTGACAAGTCCTTCTGTAGATGTGAGTTTCATATGGTCCAATGGCTTTCGGGCTGTTTTCTGCATGCCTTACGGAGATCTCGTGGCCGGAGAGTCGCAATCCTCCAGGCTCCATGTAGCCACGATATCTACGTAGATTGCATGCAGAACCTGGTCGCGACAGCTACCCACAACAAATCTCTCGTTTCTTTTCCGCCAATTATTCTCGCGCATCGGAAGTTTGCTATCCCTGGAGATAAAACTATCTTCTATTCCGACTATATTTCTTGGACTCTCTCTCTTCCAAAGTACTAGAGTCAGTCGCATGTGCTATTGTTTATAACTTGTGCGAATGGCTAACGTATATTGTGCACCTCCGGGATACTTCAGCGGAAAATGTCAAAGTCTGAGAAGGTTCGTAAAACTTGCGCCGGCAGACTCGCCTAAAAAAGCTAGTAGACAGGAAGAAGAGATGGGAGCCTTGAGCAGTCCCAAGTCATGCTAATGGCTTTGGTCGCCTGACGGGTTTACGAAAAAGTGCACGTTGAAAGACACTGGCAATTCACTGATTCTTGTCGATTTAGTCTACATGCATGTTGTTCTTGGGTGATTTTTTGGTGTCTCTAATACTGTTCCATCTAGAATTTCAGGACTCAAGTTCGCCATGCTTAGCGCCAGTTTCCATGTTTGAAACTCTTTTCTGCTGCTGTCTTCTCTTTCATTGTAGTTTTCTGATGTACTTCGGCTGCCACGCGTCTATCTCTCTTCCATCATGTGGTCTGAGCGCCTACCCAGCTTCCGTCTTCGACAGAACGCTCCCACAATCACATCTATCATCGGGCGCCTTGCGAGCTAAACAACAGACACACGTTCAAGATCTCTTGACCTCGAACATTCATCAGTTATGAGTCTGCACTCTTCTGCTCAAGAGTCGACAGAATATGGCGGCCGCGATACAGCTACAATGAAAGTGATCGCTGAGCTTGCAATGAAAGACATCGCTGAAATCCTGGACAAAATGGAACAACAAGCGCCGTTATCTGACGAACAGCTTGCGTTCCTTCTACAGGACGATGTTTATCAGGACACGATCCAGACTATCCATGACAATAGCATAGCGAGGGCCTTGAGCAATGCCAGCGATCGAAGCTTCTGGCGCATACAGGCTGTCCTCGAGCAAGCAGCACAAGACGATAAGCGCGCTGCAGAATTCATGTCAGAAACAGGTCGACTACCACCGCTGTCGGAGGCTCAGCATCTCATGCACCATCCAGTCTTCCAGGAACTCGTCGATTCGTGCGTGTCATCTTTCATCCCTCCTTCAAGCTTGTTTGACAAAATGATCCAAAGCTTTGAAGATCATGTCCAATCCCAGAGTGCGTTTAACGAAGTCTTTCCAGAGGTTTGTCGTGGACCACGATACATACGTCATAACTACTCGGATAAGGCTAGTGTCTACATGGAGACATTAGCTGATTGGTCTGAGACGGCACAACCGCTCCCGGATCCTCCCACAGTTGAACTCATGAATCCGGTGGTCCAAAAAACAGTGACCAATAACCCGTCTCTCTTCAAGATCGTAACACCGATCCAAGTGGATCTCTTCGAAGAGTTACTCCTAGCTCACCCAAATCCTACATTCGTTGCCTCGGTTTGTAAAGGCCTTCGAGAAGGATTTTGGCCATTCGCCGATACACATATAGGCAATTACCCAGACACATACGACGGCTCCCTCAAGATGCCCCGCGATTCGGAGAAAGGCGCATTTCTGCGAAAACAGAGGGATATAGAGATTGATAAAGGAAGATTTTCTGAATCTTTCGGCCAGAAGCTCCTTCCTGGAATGTACAGTTCTCCTATTCATGCAGTCCCGAAGCATGGATCTTCTGATTTTCGCCTGGTCACCGACCATTCAAGAGGAAGGTATTCCCTGAATTCCATGATCCCTTATGACGATATATCCGGGATGCCTCTTGATGATATGAGACACCTCAGAGAGAGGCTTGTTGCAGCCCATGCAAGCGGTCGTAAACTCACATTGTGGAAGTCGGACGTCGCTGAAGCATATAGGCTTTGTCCTATGCACCCTTTCTGGCAGATCAAGCAGGTCAACACGATTGACGGCGAGCATCACATTGACCGAAATAATACGTTTGGAGGTCGCGCATCTTTCAAGATATGGGGCTCTGTCAACAGCCTTGTCATGTGGATTGCTGAACGCGTGTGGAAAATTGACCGACCTTTGTGCTATAATGATGACACATACGGAGTTTGCGATGCCGATGACAATGAGGTTTATGAACCTTATAATCGTTCGATGCCGCGAAATCAATGTCAACTCCTCTATCTCTGGGACTTGCTCGGTATACCGCACAAAGAAACAAAGCAGATATCGGGGAACCCTTTGACAATAATTGGTATCGAGGTCGATGCCAACAGAATGACGATGACGCTTCCGGCTCCCGCAAAGGCAGCCCTCATCGCAGAACTGGACAGATTCCTTGCTCAACCAAATGGCGAGGCTCCTTCTTTTAGCTATAAAGAATTCCAACAATTTGCTGGCGGGATGAACGCGGCATTGAACGTGTATCGTTTGCTCCGTCCGGCGCTCACAAACATCTACACCAAGATTCGCGAAGTAGATCGCACCTTTGGTGAATCGAGCGCACATGTACAGATACAGTGCGATACTGCGATTAGGAGTGACCTAAAGTGGGCACTCGAGCACATCCGGAAATCTGATGGAATCAGAATTCTGGAAGACGCTCTGGCATGGAAACCAGAGGAGGCCGACATCACCGTATACACTGGTTCAAACCTCAAAGAAATGACCTTCTGGTATCCTGATCTAAAGCACAGTATCGCATACCATTTTTACACCCCAAATGCGCCATCTCATCTTGGGCATTTTCTCAAGGCGCTCTGTGTTGCCTCAGCTTTCCTGAACGCAGCTTCAGGCCGACGCCCTTCCAAGATAGTCATATATACGGATGACCAAAAAACAGCGAAGATATTCGCCTCATTCCACTGCCAGCGCCAGCCTGAATGCAATCCCTTACTCAAAGCTGTAGTCGATTCTATGATTAAGCACAAACACAAACTGAAAGTTCTTTACATTCCCGCGGAGAAGAATGTTGTTGTGGGCCTGATTTTGCGAGAGTCGTTTCCTGAGGTCAGAAACCTTGTTCCTGGATTGACAATGGCACCCTTTAAACCCTCTAATAATTTACTCGGGCCATTGAAGGACTAGACTTACTAGGGAAAATACGCATCGTATGGCTGCCTGCTCGAGTGTTCGATGTCACATCTGTGATCTACTATTCAGACGTCATTTCCTGGTTTGGTGCTACCTTGAACTGGATTTCTTCTGTGAATCAAGTGTGTACTATGTATGGTGCTAGTGAATATATCAAGTTTCATGGGTATGAATCATATGCATCAAATTGTCCAGTCTTCAAATCATGAATAAACGGAGAGACACTAACGAGTAAAATTCAGCACAAACGACAGCTTACTTTCTTAACATAACAGAGTTTTTCCAAACCTAATACGACACTACTATACATGTGGGATTCACGATCGTCTATCAGTGCCCGTAGTCCTTTGAAATTTATATTGTCCGTCAAGTCTAGTTCTTCGTCACTGAAATTTTCTCGATGTTCCAATAGCCCTCCGCGTACTCGATGATAGCGCGATCCGAGCTGAACTTACCCATCTGCAAAAAATATATCAAGGGATGGTTCTAGTGCAACATTGGGGATTGAACAGACCTTGGCGGTCGTCCTGATAGACTTCTTGATCCACTCTTCCTTGTCACTGTACGCCTTGTCGACCATAGCCAAAGCCGCGACATCTGAGGGAAAGAGTGTGCTGAAAAACGTAGAAGCAGTTTGAAGCAAAGCCACCTACAAGAATCGAAATCATCAGTAATCAAGTAGTAGTCTCCTTGTCTGATGGTGTTGAGAAGCCTATGTGTAGCAAAGGATCAGCGGACCCTCAAACGGATGGAAAATATGCAAGAGACTGACGGTTCGTATACTTGACCATCACCGAACAAACCCGCAGAAACCTGGTTTAGGACGTGTGCTAGGGCGGGGCACTTCTGCTCGATAGGCACAGGATGGTAAAAGTGCTCATGGCGCAAGTCCTCCACAGCGCTGGAAGTAGACAAAAATTATTCAAAGGATCATTCGAAAAGTAAGTTGATAGAGATTGCGTACGGAGTAAGGTGTCCAAAGAAGACTCCAGCAAGAAAGTTTGTTACGAGATCGAGAGTATGGGTAACAACACTCACAGACGTTACTCTCTCCAACCTCCTCCGCAATCTCAATGTTAGCACCATCAACCGTACCTAATAACAGTCCTCCATTGAGGCAGAACTTCATGTTTGATGTACCGGACGCCTCGGTACCAGCAGTAGAGATATGCTGACTGATATCCGATGCAGGGATGAGGACCTCTGCGAGAGAGACGGAGTAGTCAGGGAGGAAGTATAGTGTGAGGTAGTCCTTGGTGTCGGGGTCGGCGTTGATGATGCGAGCGACATTGACGATCAGACGGATCGTCTATTAATCGCTAGCAATTAGAGAATTCAAGAGATGGCCAAGATGAAAATCCGCTCACCAACTTCGCGATGTAATCTGCAATAACACCAGTCGATCAGGTCTATTCGGAGTAGAGGAAAGGTAGCATACTTACATGCGGGAGCAGCCTTTCCAGCGAAGAAGACAACACGATTGTTGACTTTTTTCCTCTGAGCAGGGGTCATGTTCTTGAGAGTGAGGTATCTCTGCGCGAAACATAAGGATTGAAGACTTTAGTCATTGAACAAGGAACGCACGTGTATAACTCCCAAGATGTTCAAAGTTTGGCGCTGCAAATCTGCCAATCAGCAAAACAGCGCTATGGACCATGATTGACACGAACTTTGTATTCATGTAAACGCTATACAGCCACCAACTTTCAGCTAGAAACTCGCTCAACGAAAGCTACACCCACCTTAATCTGTACATCGAACATCGCGTTCGTATTGACCGTGAGCCCAAGCGTCACCTGCACATGGTGAGCCAAACGCTCCTTATTACGCTGCTTAATCGCAGCCCACTCCTTGCGGAACGCCTTGTCTTCCGTAAATGGCAGGAGACCCTCGAGCTTAGTGAGATCCTTAAGCCAGACGTCTTTGTCTAGTTTAAGTGCCTTGGAGATGAGCGCACTGAGTTCGTGGTTACACTGAAGTCTATACGTGAGATTTCGACGGCGGAGAATGGGGTAAGATCAAGATTACCTGATCGAGCCAACGACGAGGAGTAACTACACTGAATTTCGTCAAACCTTTTCTTACATGTGGTTCGATTCACTTACCGCCGTTGGTGACATTGCCGAACCTACAAAAACGTTAAGGTTCTGCACTCCAGAGATTAAAGGGTATCAATCATACTTGCTGATGCCCTCAAACTCGACAAAGTCCTTGAGAATGGTCGTCTGCACGAGCTCGCTGTGCAACTTTCGCAATATCAAATCAACAACTCGAAGTGAATTGAAGATCAGCCATACCTCAGCTACACCATTGACTTTATGGCTACCAATGCAGGCGAGGTATGCCATCCTGACTTGTTTGGGAGTACCCTCTACTCACCGAGTCGCTCAGTCTCTCTATCCAAATCGACTTGGAGATACTCACCCTCAATAAGAGACATGCGCGCCAATCGATCGCGATCCATTGGGTACTTCTTCTCCACAGCTTGAAGGAAGAATCTTTGGCATAATTGTGAGCCTATCAGGTCAACATAAAGTAGGTATTGAACTCTCGACGTACAAGTTCTAACAAGTACAATTACTATTATGAGACATGGAAAAAGAGAGATAAAGAAAGAACTTACGATATCATATATAATCTGCATATGCCTTGGCAACACATGCTCAATCAAATCGACAGGCCACTTCTCCAACGCTTCCTGTTCATCAGGTTCAGCACCATGAGACATAGACGAGAAATGTGAGCGCACGGGAAGCACAGTGTGGTTAGTATAAAAGAACGTATTCGTGACGATATTCCACGCCTTGTCCCACGGAAGCTCTTCCTCGTCAATCAGGATACGCATGAGCTCGGGAATCGCGAGGGTGGGGTGAGTCTAATGAACTCGTCAGCACTGAACGGAGAGTTTCGTTGGTGAAAAGGACGGACGTCGTTGAGCTGAATAGCAACATCTGACGAATGAAAGAGCAATTAGGAGTACAATGAAGTGCAAGGGTGCGGGAGCGTACATTCAGGGAACTTGTCAATGGCTTTGCCGAGGTTCTTGAAGCGACGAAGGATATCTGCGAGACTTGCGGCGGTCCAGAAGCTGGCGAAAGGATTTAAAAAGGCGAGAGAAAGGATGAGGAGAAGACTAACTATTGTTGTTTGAGACGGAGTTCTTTGCCGACTGAGGGATGTTAGAGCTCTGTCAATTCGATAGGCGCAAGACTTACAAGTCCTATCACACAAGGATCAGCAGAGAGATAGATTCAGTAGATGACAAGCACTCACGTATGATCATTTGGATAAAGCACAGACGTAATCGCCTCCGCACTATTCGAGCTCTCAACAGCACCCTCATAATTCCCCGCTACGTCCCACAAGAGTTTCTCATCAACATCACCTGAACACACCTCATGACAATCAACATTACAACTCACCATTGAACGAATTCAAATCAAACCCTCGCTTCGGTTTACTCTCCCAAAGCCTCAGATTGTTCGTCGTCATCGTGCGATATCCTGGAATCATAACGTCATACGCGATCGCGAGGACTTCCTGGCCGCCTGTCCATGAGGCGCGGGGTGTGCCATCGTTGAATCGTTGAGACTGGCCGTAGAAGCGGACTTCGTATGAGACGTCGATGCGCGGGAGCTGGAGATCCCAGGAGAGCCGTTAGGTGGGTGATGTAATGCGTAGTGTATGTAGGTAGGAAAGCTTACCTCCCAGGGGTTTTGATGGTTCAGCCATGGATCGGGAGCCTGAAAGTGAACGGTGATGTTTCCATGTCTAGCGAAATATAGAAATCAAGTACCTCGAGCTGGTTTCCTTCAGGCGAGATGAGCTGCTGGAAGATACCATACTTGTATCTCAATCCGTAGCCCCAGAGTGGAAGTTCCTATGGTAAAAATTTTGAATCGGCAACTACAAAAGGACACTACGAGAACATGATGAGAGGCTACGAACCTGGGATGCCGAGGAGTCCAAGTAACAAGCCGCGAGGCGACCCAAGCCACCATTCCCGAGTCCAGCATCGCGCTCTTGGTCGAGGATGTCCTCCATGGAGAAGCCAAGGCGTTGGATGCCTTCCGAAAATTGGTCTTTCAATCCGATGTTGAGCAACTAGTAAAGGGCTACTGTCAACTAGAAGACATCACAAGGAGAGAACACGACGCGCACGGCATTGTCAAGTGTGCGGCCCATCAAAAACTCGAGGGAGAGGTAATAGGCCCTCTTCGGAGCCTTGCGCATGTACTCAGTTTGAGTTTTGTTCCAGTTGACCTGAATCATACATGTGTCGTGAGCCAGCAAACGAAATGATCGAACATTGGGAAGCCTTACCAGGAGATTGTCCCGGGCAGATAACGCTGCGGCCTGGTACGCACCGAGATCATCTGGCGCGATCTCCCAGTCAAACTCGACATATGAAAAAGAAATGTGCATATGTTTACCTAGATTGTACGCCTGGCGCGCCAAGGACGTCTGAACATGATTTACAAACGATTTGGTGATAGATTCGACATCTAACCCCGAGGATCGACTCAAACCTCAGACATTGAAGGAGGATATGCACGGACCGGTGTCTAATCCCCGCATACCAGCCTTCCATACTTTCTCATCTCCTTTGGGCCACTTTTCCTTCCCAGATGCATCTTTCTCTGGCAGGTAACCTATCGATAACGAGTTCATGAGCTCCATTGTCCGGATCCTGGAGAGATGCTGGGAGTACTCACCGGTTAATGTACGAACGTGGCGGCGACGAGGATGCACGGGCCTGCCAATGGACTTGGGGTCGATGGTAGAGGTCATGGTTGGGGGGAAGGAAAGGAGGCCTCTATTGTTTGCGGAGGATGGATGGTTTTATAGGAAACTGAGGTACATAGGATTCCTGACGACGTCATCGTTCCTCGAACTGCCTGCACAAATCCCGCCACCGTGTTCGCATCGCTGCAAGAATTCCATTCATCCGAGCTAAGGTGTGGAATGTCTCATTTCCATTCCTTGAGTGTCTTGCCTTTATCTTACTTACAAGACGAGAGGCTAGGATTCCAACCAGGTACCGTAATGGCTACCAATTGCGGCGATTATATGTGCAGCTGACCGTGATAACGAATATCAAAACTGATGCCGTGCCTTGGGTCCATGATCGCTTTTTCTACCCTCGAGAAATCGATGAAAATATCCCCGAGGCTTTATTTAGTGATACTTCGTCAGTATCCCAGTTTCGAGGCTGGCGCTGAAGTGGTGCTCAGGCATCCGCGGAACCAGAGAGTCGGACAATGACGGCCCACGGTCAAACATGCATGCCAACATGAATGGTGATTTTGTATCGACACTAGGTATGTAAGGAACAGCGATAATCAATGAAACACATAACTAAATTGGGATAGCTTGAGAACGAACAAGAATAAATGTAGGTAAAGAGGGATGGTATGTAAGTGAATGTATGTAAGTGAATGTGAGGCCACTATCCGTCCGGTTAAACATGAAGAGGGAGAGAAATATAGTCATCTAATGCATGTCCACGGACAAAGTGTAAGTATGCATAAAGAGATCCGACATAAAACGCACAACAGAGTAGTAAGATAATCGAGATAAACAGGGAAATCGTGGGCGCATAAAGAGTCGTGAAGGAAGAATGAGTCATTAAAAGGACAGATGTTTGAGATGAGAGAACGTGGATTGAGATCTGAATAGGATACGCGAACAAGGCGGTGGGGTATTCAAGGTCGCGAATAATGTTGGGTATCCATGTAACGATGAGAGTAGATGTCTAAAATTGAAGACAGTGAGTTCATGAATGTAGAACTCATCGTAGATACACACAATCGTCAAGGATCGCATATTAAGCTCTTATTCTTTAGCCGATGCCTTCGCGTTGGTATCATGAACATCCGCAGGGACGGTCGTTTTCGTGGGTTCTTCCTCCTTCACAACCGCCGAATGACCGCTTCCGCTTTCTAAATTCAAACATTAATGTCGCTCTCACACGAAAGATTGATCATTTTTCGTACCTGTAATCATGACAGCGTCATCTTTCAGTACCACTCCATTAGTTGTCTCTTCAGCTGAGCCCGAACTCTCAGTCGTATCTATGACACATCGTGTCAGCTCCAGTGCTCAACCACAAAACGATCACTTACCCTCGACAAAAGACGTAATTTTAATCGCTGTAGGCTTTTCCTCAACGATCGTTGCTTCCACCGGTACTGTATCTTTCTTGACGACAGGAACCTCGTCAACAGAGACTTCCACAGCTGGTGCGTGTTTGGCAATGGGGGCGAGTTCGAGAGGCGCATGTTTTTCGACTTCATGCTCCGCAGCCGCTTCGGTCGTAGGTGCAGCAATGGGAGCTTCTGTAGGTTCCAACTCAACGGAAGAAGTTTTCTTCATAAATTCATCGTCAATAGGCTCCGCGACTGCCTCAGCTGCGGAAGCAAGACTTCCTTTGTTCGATTCGACCACGACAGCGGGTTTCTCCTCTGCGGGATCGTACGCAACTACCTCTACTGCGGGAGCAAGAGTTTCTTTGGTGGATTCAATGACGACATCAGGTTTCTCCTCTACGGGCTCATCTAGGGTAGATGGGGCAGGCTCGAGTTGCGCAACCCCGGGAGCTTCCTCATGCTCGGCTTTGTGTTCTGTAGCTGTTGGTCCGGACTCCTCGATGGCAGGTACTGATTCCTTGACCTTGAGGGGAGGAGCTTCCTCTTTAGAGTCGGTGATGGTCACGTTTTCTTCTACGACAACCTGAGTAGGCTTGGTATCAGTGTGGGCAGAGACTTCAGCCTGAGGCTCGGGTTCTGCAGCAGACGGTGCTTGCTCTTCAACAACGGGCTCTTTAGTAACGGGTGCAGTGGCTTCCTCTACTGCATGGGTTGCGGGAATACTCTCCTCATTGGACTCATCTAAAACCGTCGGGCCGGACTTGAGCTCGACGTGCGCATGAACCTCAGGCTGAGGCTGTACAGACTCATCTACGACGGATGCTGCTGCTTCTTCTACGGCAGGCCCGCCCGTGGGACTGGCTACGACAATGCTCTCTGCAGGTTGATCAGCAGCGATCAAATCGGACTCAATCATGGGGGCAGGCGCGGATTCGACTACAGCTGAAGGCACTGACACCTCAACGATGGGCGTTACGATGTTTCCTTCCGTTGAAGAAGGGATCGTCGTGGGCTCAATGATGTTGTTCGGACTCTTCTCCAGATGTCCATATATAGTCGAGGTGGGCTCGGCTTCGACAGGTACCGGAACCGCAACAAATACGGCGGAGGATGCAGCAATGGGTGCTACTTCTTCGATGGGAGTGTCGATGGAATCGCCTACAACAGTAATCTCTTCCACAGGTTGATCAGCAGCAGTCGGAGCAGGTTTAGTCTCAACAGGCTTAGGCTCCGGTCCAACTACAGATACAAGTACAGGGTCCTCAGCGACAGGTGCCTCTAGCAAGGGCAGAGGGGTTTCTTCCGTACGATCAGCTGTAACAATAGTCTCCTCGGGAGATGCATCTGTAGCAACCAACGTCGGCTGGACTTCGTCGGCTGTAGACTTTACTTCAGACTGAGCGAACACAACTTCCTCAGTGGTGTTGACAGTCTCAGTGTTCTCCTTCACGGGATGACCTGTAGTGAGTGGGACGACTTCGGCTTCAGATAGTGCGATGGGAGCTTGAACTTTAGGATCAGGTTCCTTAACGACGTCCGGGATTTCGTCTGTTGCAGTGGCGGGAGTATCCTCCACTGCATCAGCGCTCTTCTTTACGGGCACACCTGCGGTAGTCAAAGGAAATTCAGCTTCGGTCGCTGCAGCCCTGATCTGAGGTTGTGTAGCAGATAAAGTAGACTGCCCAGAGACGTATGCGGCTTCTTCCCTTGGTGGTGCAAGAGTCTCCTCGGGCTCGACGGTGTCAATGTTCTCCGTAGCTTTATTTGCAGCGGACGGGACAGGTTCGGCAACAGCAGATGAGGACTCCTTGACGATGATTGTACTATCTTCTGCAGTCTGACTCGCGGTGATCGAGGCAGGTTCGACTTCGAGGGTTTCGACTTTGGGCTCGGAATACGCAGCGGTCAATGCGATAGTTCCCTTGGCGCCGGCAGTAGTTTCTTGTTCTGAAGTTGATGGCGTAGAGCCGGCAGCGATGGGTTGATCTTCCTCTGTAAGAATCAAAACCTCTTTGAAGTCAACAACGTCACTAGTTTGTTCCGCAGTTATTGGGACTGACTGGGTTTCGGCTGGGACGGCAACATCCTCTGTCTTCGATTCCACGGTTGTTAACGTAGGCCATTCAACGGCGGATGTGACCTCTTCTGTCGGGACATGAACTCCGGCGGAACCTTGAAGTTGAAGAACGCCGATCTCCTGAGACTCGTCTGCAGAAACAGGCACAACTGGTGCATGTATCTCAACCTCAGAATTATGCTCGGCTTCTGCAACGGAAACGGTGTGTTCCTCGTTGCTGCGTATGAGAGCTTCCGCTACTAGTTTTGGTGAGGCAGAAGTTCGCTCTGCGAGTTCAACGATGTTCTCGGAGATGACGGGCGCGATATTCTCTACGACAGCATTCCCAGTCTCGATAATAGCAGTACTCTTCTCTGCCGACTTGTCTGAAGTGGAAGAGATGGACCTGGCCTCAATGGGCGCAGATGGCTCAGCCTCCGCAGGGCTATAAACCTCACGTGTGAGTACGACTTCCCCCTTTATGGAAGCATGATTTTTTGTAGATGGAGCGGATTCTCCCGCAACGACTTCATCCGCGGCAGGAGGAGCGACCCCTTTGGGTTCAACAGGAACGTTCTCAGCGACAACTACACCAGGCTCTCCGACAACCGGTCCGTGCTCCCCTCTGGCGGATTCGATCCCGAGTTTCCGAGTCGGCCCGACGTCGGACGACTCACTGGGCCCCGGTGTACCCGATGCGACAGTCTGTTGAACAACGAGTTCCTGTTGAGACATCTTAACAACTGGCGTTCAGAAGTGTATCAGCTGTTGTCCATGAAAAGATAGAGAAACGATGGCCCCACCTGGCAAAGTATCCTCCTCGATGATTTCAGGCTCCATCAACGCAAGCTCTTCTTTGGCAACAGGATTTCCTGATACAGACTCATGAGCCACCTCCTCTAGAGCTGAGCCAATAGGCTTCTCCACGACAGATACAACCTCTGCTGCAACTTGATGACGATCATTTTCAGAGACCGGGTCTACTGTAGCGGACTCTTCTGTAATTTTCTTGGAGGGAGGAATGACAGCAGCTGTGGCAACTTCTGCAGCTACCAGAGGTGTTTCTTCCTCGACGGCAGCTTGGACAGGCCCCTCTGCAACGGACTCCACGACAGATATCGATTTTCCTTCAATGTCCGGAACGACAGCAGGAATTTTCTCCTTGAATGCTGATTCCTCGATCCTGCCCTCTTTGACAACAGACGCAACTTCAGGCTCAGAAGTCTTCGCCTCATCGACGATAGACGCAGGGACTTTGTTCTCCTCTACGACGGGCAGCGTAACCTTTGTATCCTCGACAACGATAGAGGCATCTTTAGGCTCAGAAAGTTTATTCTCCTCGACGACGGACTGCGGGACCTTTGTATCCTCGGCAACAGAGGTAGCTCTGGACTCAGGAGTTGTAATATCCTCAATGACAGGTAAAATTTCAGACTCAGGAGCCCTAGCTTCTTCGACTGCAGGGACGACTTCAGGCTTGTCAACAACCTTCAGCTCTTCGACTGCAGGTACAGCTTCGAGTTCGAGAACTTTGGCTTCCCTGACGACAGACGCAGCTTGGGGGAGGATAACCTTGG
Organism: Termitomyces sp. MG145; assembly: GCA_003313055.1. NCBI lineage: Eukaryota > Fungi > Basidiomycota > Agaricomycetes > Agaricales > Lyophyllaceae > Termitomyces > Termitomyces sp. MG145. Next base: position 61,992 of record QGOB01000315.1, on the reverse strand, counting down.
TCTCCTCCGCGACGGGTACGACTTCGGCTTCATTAAGTTTGGCTTCCTCTACGAGGGGCGCAGCCTCATGCCCTACAACTTTTGCGTCCTCCATGACCGGTACGACTTTAGGCTCAGAAACTTCGAACCCTTCTATGGTAGGCTCAGCGTCGTGCTCAATGGACTTGGCCTCTTCCGAGACAGCTTCCTGGTGTGTAGCCTTGATCTCCTCCACAGCAGGTTGCGCGACTTGGGGAGAAACCTCAGCAGATGGACGACCAGATGCCTCGCTGTGCGCAGGATCAACGTCCAAAAGAAGCTTCGGCTCTGCAGCAGTAGCGACAGAGATGGGAAATTCATCGTTTTGAGCTACAAAAGTTCCTTTGATCGTTTCTTCAGCCGGAATAGCCTCCTTAACAGACTCGGATTCGGGAACTTCCCCTTGAGGGAAGGCGGTAGATGTCGTATTGTCGGCGGGAGCACCATTCAGAGACAGTTCGACAGCAGGTGCAGACACAGGTTCCTCAGCCTTCACAACCTCAGGTTGATCCGGTGATCCAGCAGCGACAGCGACAGTAGCTCCACTCACGACCACAACAGCTCCGACAGCCAAACTACCCACTACAACACCATTCGTCCTACTCCCCTCATCAACACTCTTCTTCATCGCAGCATCAACCGACTGGCGCGAAGTCTCGAGCGACTTTGGCTTGGGCGAGGGAACTCTCACACGGACTATCTCGTCTTTCTTCGTCTCCACGTCCTTGCCCTTGCCCTTGCTCTCGTGCTCTTCACGCAAGATCTCACCCATCTCACCAATCTTCGGTCTAACAACCTCCTTCCCCTTCCCTTGTACCTTCGCCTCTTCCTTATCCTCAGGGAGAGATGTCGTCATCTTCCGCGGACTCGTAAAGAAACCGAACCTCTTAAACATCGAACCAAACATAAAGCTTGCATCGCTCTTGCTCGAAGTGGGCGAACTCATATGCGTATGCTGCGATGACTCATGCGAATGAGAAGAGGTCGAAGCTTCAGGCGGTGGCTGTGGCGGGCGTTTGAAGGCTTGCTCGAGGACAAGCCACTCAATGCGTCTACCATCCACCTCGGTCTCGGTGTTCTTGAGTTTACAAATAATGAATGCGGGCCAGGAAGAGGAAATCGGGTCAAGAAGAGCGTCGCTCCAGAAGTCAATGAAAGCTTCATCGAGCTGGACTAGAGATACGTGCGTGGACTTCGAAAAGGTCTTTACTGGAGACAGTATGGCTGATGGTGAAGGCTTGGGTTCTTCAGCTTTCGCAGGTGTCCGTGGTCTGTCGGGGCTCTTGCGACCGTTAAACAGACTGAGGCGAGGGGAAGAAGGTCGGGGGACCGTGACTTCCATGTCCCTCTCTTTCTCCATGAGTGTTGAGGCGAGCGGTAATCGGTCTGCCAAGTCATCGGAAAAGCCGGATGTGGAGAAGGTTAACCAATCAGGCCCTACGGGGCTGTTCACGTCGGAAGACGTGATAGGACTTGTAAGGGACTTTGAGTGCTTCAGTACACTGCTACTAGTGGCGACAGCTGGTACAGTGGTGGTTGCATCTTTATCACTCGATGAAGGTCGTGTGTAAAGGTTGAACGACGGTGATCCTATTGTACTTGTCGCTGTCCCGACCGGAATAAGGGAGAAGAAGCGCAACGTTTCATCAGCGAAAACGTGACTGAGTCCAGGATAGTCATCAGACGAAGAGCTTTCTCCTTTGGCACCAGCCTTCCTGATGGACTCCCACAAAGTGGCGAGTTCATCATTGTCAGGGGATGCTTCTGCTTTGAAAGCTTCCGAAAGAATCCGTAGTGGATGATGGGACGGCTGGACTGTGGATGAGAGCTCGGTCTCGATGCGAACAAACAATGCGTCATATTGGATCGTGGAGAAACGGGGGCGAGCCAAAAGGTCCGCATTAGGGTCTGTTTGATAGGGATAACGTTGGACAAGCTCCATTAGACGTGTAGGCATTCTAGACGCGGTCGCATCGTCCCTATCACGAAGTTAGACGCGTTTACAAAGAGCTACTATGCTTCAACATACCTGATACGCGAAAGGAATAAATGTTCAAGCATGCGGCCGGTCCTCTCCCAACGAGCGTAGAATGTCGACCAGTCATCATCATCTCGGGCACGTTCAACAGCCAAAAGCCAAAGGCCAAAGAACTTGGAAAGCTTGCTTCCAGAGATTCCATTAGCCTCGGCATGCGCCGCAAGAGAGGAGAATAATTCCAAAGTTGCCGTCAGCAGTTCCAAATGGGACGCTGGAAGGAGAGGAGCTAGGGCTGAGGAATATCCGTTAGGTGGCCAATCTGCTGATCGCTCCGCATTAAAGAAAGTCTTGTACCATTCGCCATCCTTGCCAAATGATGTCCCGTCCAATTGAAGGTGACGAAGACCCCAACGAAGAACGGCCGCGACATCATAAGGTGATTGGGTTGATGATATTTCGGAATCAAACGCGGTGGCGATGGCGGAAGGTGTTGGGGAAAGCGTAGTTATAGAAGTTTTCGCGTTCAAAGACCTCAGGAACAGTGAAATGAGTTTTCTCTGCTCCTCTGGTGATGCTGAATACCAATGAGGGTGCATCACCCCAAGAGTTTCGATTCCTGGCGAATCCATTAGACGAACGACGTCATAAATTAATATTAGCAATAACAACGTACCTCGCGCAATAATAGCTTCCGAGCATGCACGAACAAGTATGAGAGTCTCAAGTGGATTCAAACGACGACTTCCAATCGTCTCCTCGGAAAGTAATTGCGAATCAAGGTCTGCTTCGAAGACGACATCCAATTCGCGCGAAGCTTCTTCATTCTTGAGGCCCGGTAGGTTCAACGAGAGATGCGGTACCTGTGCACGTTTATCCTTCGGCTCGGGCGAAGACGGACGAGATTTCGAGCGAAATACATTAAATGGTGAATCCTTCTCCTTGTACCTTGGCTGCCGCTCATTAGCAACCTCTGGAAACCTTGTCGCACTGGGCGATACGGCCTCAAACTTTCCATCTAGAAGCCCTGTGTCCTCCACGCGACGAGGCAACTCCTTGTCGTCCTTCTTACGTCCGAAGACCTTGGCCAAGAACGAGGGCATGGTGTGGCCTTAATAAAACGACCTGCTGAGTATATTAAAGCGATCCTGATCGAGTGTTGGCGTGCACAAGGGACATACAAGTGTAGACAGCCCAGAGGCCAGATCTGCGTTGGCAGAGGAGAAAGTAAAGATGCTCGATGTCAAGACTAGAACCCAACAGACCACGCCACGTGCACTCCGCAAGGCAAGCGAGCTTCGTTCCTGGTCACGCTGTATGTAGCTTTTTTTGTTTCTTATACTCCACCATTGCAGGTGTCAGAATATGAGTAAGTCTAGAAAAGGGGAAAGAACATTGATAGCGGTTTCTTGCGAAATACCAAGATTGGTTATGCCGTTTCCAACGCACGTTATCATGCGCACATGATGGAGAGCGTCTTTCCAAAACAGACTGAAAAAGAAGCTAAATGAACGGATGTCGTAAGTTCCGGCGTCTGCAGCGCTTTTTTATGTACAACATATACCGTCAAGAAAACATGCACTGAAAATGACAAGTAGTTAGTTCCTTTCGTCGACCTTCCCAAAATCCTTACAAAACCAACGAACAAAAGATATATTACAAGGGCAAATCAATGTCACCCCAAATTATTATTACTATCTCAAAGCAAGTTGACAATCCTATTCCGCAGAACCGTCACGAAAGCAGGACGAAAGAGGGAGAAAAATAAATAGCACATGCAAAAGAGAGAAACGAATAGATACGAAAGATGGAAAACAGCGAAACTAGTACTAGTGACACGAGGCTTATGAATATACGTATGGACACAGATGGAGATAGCACAGAGACAGGACACATTCGCCAAGAAAACAGTCCGAGCGTTTGTCGATATGGTAACATACTAGAGGGAGAGGGTAAAAACACACATGTGGAAGGATATTAAGCTGAGGGGATAGAGAATTGTTTGACCAATTAGATCTTGAAAGATACAATATTTTGCAGATTTTCGAAGAAAAAGAACCGCAGGAAGACTTCGAAGCCAAAGCGAAAATTCCGTCCGTCGTTCGTCGTCGGTTGTCAATTGTCAGGAGAGAGGTTGATTAGAGTGTCGCATGTTGCGAGTGCGAGAAATACGACGAATTGTCCTCTATCCCCTGCATGAACCCAGGATCACTCATACTTCCCTCCAATCCAAACACACTTGCACCCCCGGCGGCACCCTGCCCAAACGCACCCGCGCCAAACGGCGTCGTCGCAGGGGGCAACTCGCTCGTAAACGCCGCCGGACTCGTCGTCAAAAACGGCGACTCCTTCCTTTGGAATCCCGCCTGCTGCTGGCCATTGCCACTATTCGGACTGGACGACGACTCCATACTCATATTCATCATCTGCGTCATCATCGTCCCTCCCAAATTTGAGTTCCTGCTCTCGGATCTGCTCAAGCCCGGGTGATTAGGGTATTCGCCCGCCAGGGGTATCGAGAACGTTGATGGGCTTGAATGCGTCGACGCGGGTCTCGAGGTAGAACCACTATATGCCGCATAGGGATGGTACCCACGGCCACCGATGCTAAGACCTGCTGAAGATCCGGGAGAGTCCCCACTCGTGCTGCTGGCAGTCCTAGGTCGTCGGATAGATTCGGCAGTGCGTATCGCCGACGGCGTCATACTGCGATACCGCCGGATGGGACCTGCTCCACTGCTGGCGGCTTCTAGCAGCCCTGGAGGATAGAGTGCGGAGTGATCGAAGGTTTGCTTGTGTGATGGGGCGGAGACAGATGTGATGTAGTCGTCGCCACCGTAGACAGAAGAACCTGAGGCAGATGAGGTGGATGAGTGTGTGCGGTAGGAGGAGACTGAGTTGCGATTGCTGGTGTTCCGAGCCCTTAGAGTAGTCGGCGGCGGCGACGGAGCGCTGACATTACTGAATGGCGGGCTAGGTTGGGGGCGCAACGCCCAATCCGCATCGAACCCGTCTTGCTGATGTTGTCCGTTGGGTCCAAGGTTGTTGTGGCCAGGGTAATATACATCCTGCCCGAAGACCATCATCCCGTCCTCGTCACCCGACATGTCAGGTAAGTCACCCGACAATTCCACCTCGCACGAGCGGGGATCAATGTCCGGGACGTACATCCCTGACGATTCTCCAAGCATGCTAGTATTGAAGCCAGTCATGCCCATTTCAAACATCCTAAGCTCAACCTGTCCCTCATCATAATCACTTTCCACACCCGCCTCACGCTCCCTGCCCACACTCGTACTGCGCCCATCAGGCGACCCACCACTACTCCCATCCGCATCATCTCCACTGTTCTCGATCCATTGGTCAACACCCGGTCCGAGCGTCGTAGCAGCCCCCACAAGCGCATTATGTCCTCTCCCGTGCGTCCTCAAATGCTGGTTCAGATTATCGCTTCTCGAGAACTTCTTATTACACTGGGGACATGCATACGGTCTCTCCATTGTATGAGTCCTGAGATGTCTCTTGAGATGCTCCATGCGCTTGAACATTCGCCCGCACGAGAACAGCGGGCACACGAACACCTTCGTCTTCGTCACCGACGTACCCTCGTGTGCATCCTGCTGCTGAGTAAAGGAAGGTGCGTAGCCGGTGGACAGAACCGACGTTGTCGTCGCAGGAGGTGGGTACGTGTGTCTGTGAGGTCGTTCCTGGCTTCTTGTGCGTTGTTGACCGGTTGCAGTAGTTGAGAAGCGTGTACCTTGCGGTTGTGGCTGGCCGGCCGCTGGATTATAATAAGGCCCCACATTCACTTTACGAGCATCATCCACAGACGGCAATTCCCCATCCGCCTGCATATAGAACATATCCGCGGCGGAGACAGATTGGCCACCAGGGAACGCATCTCCCCGCTCACGGCTGAGGCTCCCGTACCTCCCATGGGCATCACCAAGAATACTCCTCCCGCGCTTCTCATCTTTATTTCCTCCCTTCCTGCGAACCTTGTACCTCGAACTCCCGCCAAGCCACGAACTCCCAAGGCCAATCGCGTGAAGTGCAGCAGGATTGTTGCGCTCGCCATCAGCCATCACCTCGTCTGCGTCGCTGGCGCTGGTGTCGCTCTCTTCAGTCGCGCCAGCATCGCCATTGCGTTGTTCTTCGATCCCAGGCACTGAGGGATTCATACGGGAACTTTCCTCAAAGATGCGAACCGCGGTTTCAAGCTCGCTCTCTCCTTCCCTGACCCCTTGTGCCTTGGAAAATTGTTCGTAGAGGCTCTTCTTAGGATCATAGACGAATGACATGGCAGGCTCGCCGACAATCACGGTGGTTGGTTCCTGACCCATCTTTTCGCGCTTGAGATCTCGCTCGAGGGCGTCAAGGAAAAGGCGGTCATGAGGTACAGAAAACCTGTGCAAGAAGGTATCAGGATCTGATAGAGGCAGGGAAAAAATTACAAAAGTGACGGACCAATAGAACACCTTTTGTTTTTTCTGGGTCCGAATGCACTGGTACTTGAACAGTAGATCAAGGAACTGGCTCTATAATGACATGGAAGATTCTTAGTACTGATAGGAAATGTCGAAAAAAAGGGGAAAACGTCATAAAGAAAAGAGAGATGACATATGTTCCAAAAAAGGAAAGTAGTATTCACCTTTGGCTCTTCCAAACACGCATCCACACCTGGCTTGAGATTGCGGAGATCACTAAAGACGCCTTCTTCGAACTTTTTCATGTTGCGGACTGGGCGGCCAAATGCCTGTTCAAGGAAAACCGTCAGCCATACCATTCTCAGGGGTTGGCAACGAAAAGCGCCGAGTTACTATAATTGGAACAAAGAACGACTTACCTCGAAACGGAAGACAAGAGCTCTCACGATGTCTGTACCGGTGATATGATACAACCCATTCCATAGCACACAGGACACGTATTCACCGGACGGGAGGGGGAATCGATGAAGCGGAGGATGCGACGAGCTCTGTCCGTCCGGGCCGCCCTGATGGATGCCCAATCCATTTGTAGAAGAGAGAGACGGGTACGAGTTCGACAATGACTGGCCATTGAGAGACGTTGGATTATTCGGCTGATCACCGTCACCCCACCTAGACGGCGCAGTCGCCAGGAAGAACTTGAGCTGGTCAAGCTGTGCAAGTCGCTCCTCCTCGGAGGACTTGAGTGGGCGTGAGAGACCAGCAGCGAGCCCAGGTGTTGAGCCTGTGTAGCTAATGTTGTTGGGCTGCTGCGGTGGGATTGTGTTCTGACTGAGTAGGTCTTCATTCACGTTGACTTGGGGAAGAGGCATAGTGTTTGAATGGAACTGGACATGACGGTATGCATTCCCTGGACGAGCAGTGGGCTCGTTGGGGTCAGACTCATGGGGAGTATTAGTTGAGACATATAGAGGCCCGCAAGAAGCACTTTTCATCTGTGAAGGTCGACGAGAACTTGGATAGATATTGGATTGAAGGTACGGGCGGTTATAAGAAAGATCAAGGTCACGGGCATAGGACTGGGGCGAGGATTGAGTGGACGAGGGATTGGAGTTAATGTAGCCAGGATATGAAGCAGGTGGAGGGTACAGTTGAGAGTGGGAGTCCATGGGATACCCAGGAAGAATAGAGATCCGTTTAAAAGTCTGGTCAACAAGATCAGTAACGAATTGCGCCAAGAATACAAAGAATCGCAGGCTACCGTCAATGATGTCGTTGATGATGATAATGGTCGAAATGAATACAGTTATAATTGACGGCGGTGTGGGACAGAGGGAGAGAAGGGCGAGTAACGGTCAAGGAATTGCAGAGATTTTCCAACAGATTATATCTGGGTCAATAAAATGAAGGAAAGCAAGCATCAACCGGAAGAATCAAGCTGCTGAGAGTGCACAGCTTTGATCACAAAATCTTATCCCATCTCGAACGAACCAAACAAGCTGGAAATCCAAACCAACTCCGTCCGCATCACTCGGTTCTCATCGCCTCCTGTCTCTCTCCGTTTGTCCACGCCGCCTCCCAAGTCCGCTCATTATGTACGGCAGAGAACCAAGTCCGACCCCCCGTCGCAACCGGTTGCTTTATTAAACTTCTTAATGTCCTGCCTAGTCATCGTGTTCGCGTTCATCCGGCAACTCGCTTCGACCCAAGTGGCGGTACCGTCACAAGGCACGACTGAGCCACTGCCTCTGCTTGTTGCCATTTGTCAGGACCTCCAAATTCGCAGATCTTTGCCCGTAAATCAGAATGTAAGCGCCGAGAATCTCGCGGCAATTCAGCCATGGTGCCACACACGGCACGATGAGTAAACGCTAGCCACGATCCGATCATCACATTTACCGGGAAACCTTACAAAGATCAACTTAGCAACCACAATATAGTGGCCGCGCTTTCAGTCTCCCTTTTTTTTTCTGATTACCGGAAGCGCCCATCAAGATCCCATTGCTTTTGAACGATTGCAATACTCCAAATCCTAGGAGATATTGCATTTTTCTTTTTGTCTCCCGTTAGTCCAGGAAATGTATCTATGGTGCCCCTTTCAATCTCCTCACCAATGACGAGTCCAGCGTTAAGGAATGCATCCGCAACAAAATGATCATAACTTTATGATTCTCCGTGATAACATCCAGCTTTTGCGAGTTGATTTCATGTCAATTGCAACAACCCACGTCAAGGTACACTTACTTATATTTGATGTTCATACAATTTCTGTTGGACACAGTGTCTGATTGACTTTCCGAGTAAGCAAAGGATTGCCTTGTTCCGCTCTTGTCCAAGCGATTACGATACCGATGCTCACGTCCAACGCTCAACAAAGACAACACCAAAATGCATTCAACCTACATCTGGGGACTTGCTATCATGACTAACTTTCGTCATTCTATCTCTCCGTCGCTGTTACATAGCTCTCCTCTAGGGCTCTGTGGACCGACTCGGACGTCACGTAGTCTTTAATTACACATTTCCGGCACACCATAACTCTTCGCCGAACAACCCGCTGTGGACACACACGCAAGCAGTAGTTCCGGTAGATGTGCAGATCCCAATTTATTACACACCAGCGCCGTGATCAAGTCGTATATTCTTCGCACATGGTCATGTGCATAACATCATTTGTGATCTTCTCCAACTTAATCATTTGCTCTCATCCTTCACTGGTTTACATATGGACATAGTACGGCAGCGGCACGGCTTGATCCTGCACGCGTGGATGTATCGGTCATTCCACACGAATCTGGACCTTCCAATCATCATCGCACTGTCCCGTCTCCCACAACTTGAGTACACCCCGGTGATTAGAACCTTTTTTGGTACGTACAAATGAAAGCGCGGATCGATTGCACAGCCCCTCGAGCGCGATATCTGGGTCCTCACACAGATCTTTGCCCATGTGACTCTCAGCTCCATCTTTATTATTCAACCGGTCTACAAATAACACACCTTATCCTCCGCCAGCCTCGCTTTTTTCCCTTGCTAACCCACCTATTCAAATGTCAGAGAGACTTCTCCATGTGCCACCATGGACGATCCTCCGTACCCGGCTCTCTCAGTACGTACTGCACCTCAACTCGTGCACTCGCCTTCAAATCCCCAAAAAGACAATAAAGACAACATCCGCGGTGATGGGTCATCCATTTCTACCCAGGGCCGTCTCATGGTAGTGGTCGCATCACGGGAATCCCCCCTCACTCTAAGTCCCTGATGTCCATCAAACCATTCAAAGACATAATTGATCGAGCGAGGATGTCTAAATGGCTGCTCGATACCATCAATAAGCCCCGCGCGACCCCTTGTCATTTGTCTCAAGACAGCAGGTCGTGGACCCTGATTTCCTTTTTCTGCCTCTGCTTCCGTCTCGAGGTAGGCAGTGCTATCCCCGTCCGTGTCGCGCTGATCTTTGGTGGCGTTTACTCGTTCCTCCCGCGGACGTTGATCATGCGTATGTACATTGTCGCTGGAAGTCGCCTGATCGAGGGTACTAGCTCGGATTGTACACGAGGAGAAGGGCCGGAGTCAAGTTTACATTGAACCCGAGTACATATACTTGAATTTTGCATATGTGAACAAGTTGCATCATAAGTCCAAATAGTGGCGTTCTTAGGATGACGAGTGATTTTAGTACCAGGTACTATTCATAATTATGGAAAATCAGGCAGGCTTGAAAAATCGTAATTTGCAATGATAAAAATCTCAAGTACTATCCGGAAGGCCAGCAAGGGGCAGCACCAAGAAAAAGACTTCGTTATGGAACCTTATGTACCCAATATAGAACTTTTACTTCTGTAGGTGACATCTTTCAGTAACTGACTGTACTACGTCGAGTTTCACAGCGCTATCAAATCTACATACGAGTCTATCAATCATAGCCTCCAAGGCATGGCAACGTAGTGCGGTGCCTTATAGACTTTCATTTTTAAACCTGATGACGACACCGGAGAAATGGAGAAGGTGACGTGAGTTGAAATCACCTTTAACGTATATACAGGAGCTATACTGGCATGTATCATCCAGAATGTACGTAGTACATCCCAAATGATTCGGAAGCGCGACCTTGAGCTGAACATGACTCGCTTGGATCCTCCCTTGCTTGAACTTTACTGACTCATAGCATGGATTTTTTTTTTTGACATCTATCTATCCGCGTACGTCAAATCAGTACTAGTAGTAAGCACAAATTGTGCCGCGATTCAAGGCTGAACGTGACAAACTTGAATCCTTCCTGCTTGGATCTCGCTGACTCATGGGCTCTTTGACTCAAGACGGCCCTTGTACAAGACTAACCGTCCTGCCGCACAACCGACGAAAAGCATACAGTATATCCATGATCGGAAACCGGGCCGTTATGGCGGTATCAGTCCGGCCCTACTAACCGTCGGTTTCTGTCCGCCGCAAGTAAAGGTATACCGACCCTCGTCTCACACGCGATATGTATAATCAAGCTTTGACCAGAAAAGTACGAATCGAAAAATAGGCACAAGAATCGGTAGTGGCATATGGCACATGCACGGTCGCGCTCCGTATTCCCCAGAAAATGAGGCTGTGGATGTCGATCTGCCACATGATAGTACTCGTATGACGACAATAGGCAGAGGCTGTATATGAGCAATGTACGATAGTTGGACGTTGGAACAATATGCTTGAGCACCTGTCTTAGGGAGCATTTTAGCATGGCTGTTGCTGCAACTCGTTTGACAACAGTAGGCGGGGGCTGTATACTTGTGAGCGATGCACGATAGTGAGGCGTAATGAGCGCCTGGGACGCGTCTGAAGGAGCGTGTTTAGCCATCGGTAAAGAATGTCGATAATACCCGATTTCCAAGCTTATCCAAGCTATAACCTATTTTTTCCAGAGGAAGTTCAGACGCGTCGGAAAAATGATAGATTTAGAAGGAAGCTGTCCCGTCCTTGCCGCCGTGGTCAAGGGGTTGAGAGGTTACAAATTCTATTGGCCTGCGGAAATCTGGGCTGGTTCGATGTTGGCTGTGGGGGTGCATGTATCTGAGTTTTGCCAATCGATTTGGGTTTGAGCCATCTCTTGATAATGACGTCCCAATACGGTCCGCAAAGCCTAGCGCCCATTAAATTTGTTGAAGACGACTAAGCAGCGTGAACAATGATATCAGAAGAGTCACTTACACATCGTCCTGTTGAACTTAGTCAAGCGCAGAACGCTTATCATACGTGTGAGGAGGCGTCGCTGTAAGCTACATTTGCCGGTCGATTCGGAAGATTGCTCGGGAAGAATGCGCAGTGTACCAACACGCATTCACTTTACAATGAAAGTGAAAAACATTCGTTGACCACTAGATCTTGCTTTGGACTACGCATTGAAACCTATTTCTTTCTCTTTGACTTTCGAGAGAAATTACTGTGACAAGAAAAAAGGTCACGTTTTGATAGGGATGGCAAGAGTCACACGTTGGGAATTGAGAATTCAACCTCAAGTCTCACGCAGCTTGCCAAACCTCTACTACTACCATCGCCTTACTCATGAACAGTCAGTGACATATACTCAGGCGAGCCAGACCTGAATGTTAACGTAGACTCGGCTATACGACATCTTGGTCTTCCCTCCAATCTACCTGTTCCTGTCGACGATGGTGCCTGCGACCATCTCGTAGGCGCCTCACTCCCATCGATTATTCTGCCCTCAACTGCAGCTGGAGCACCAGTTGACGTCTCCTCGCTCAGTGGGCTGACAATCGTGTTCTGCTACCCACGCACTGGAGAACCGGGAGTGCCCGTCCCAAGAGAATGGGACCTTATTCCTGGAGCACGAGGATGCACGCCACAGGCGTGTGCATTCCGTGACACATCGGCCGAACTTCGCGGTCTGGGGGTGCAACATATCTTCGGGCTCTCAACACAGGATACAGCGTACCAAACGGAGGCCAAGGAAAGGTTGCACCTTCCATTTGAGATTCTATCGGATGCAGAGCTGAAGTGGGTTAAGGGGCTGAAGTTGCCTACTTTTGAGTGGCAGGCAAAACGGCTTGTCAAGCGAATCACGGTGGCCGTGCAGGACGGGATAATCATCAAGAAGTGGTATCCCGTCTTTCCATCTGACAGGAATGCACAAGAGGTGGTTGAGTGGTTAAAAGAACGACATTATTCAAAGTGAAGTAAGAAAATCGAGAACGAGTTCATAGGATAGCGAAGTTTTCCCAGTAGGATATTTTTAAGGTCGAACAAGATCTTGACACGTAGACAAGATTTGACGTTGTCAAAGATATATTGGTCTTGTCTATCCGTCGTGGGCGAAGCATGCATAGATTTGTCTAGAGGGGTAGCAATAAAGTAAAGTCACCATGAGATCTTTAAAAATATCGTGAGAGTGGTTGGAAACGGCAGCAGTCACGGCAGAGGTCACAAGGAGAACTAAATCTGATGAAACTGATGGACGCTCTTGGACTAGACCGGACAAGATGCCGCCCCCTCGAGGCTGTTCCCGAACCACCAGCGCTGGCTCTTTCTAACTATCGATAACCATCCTTGCCGTCCTTTTTCTCCTCAGCGAGGAACACAGGCTAGTCCTATCATGCCTTCAGCATCAGGTCATTACGACGAGGCCCTCCTCGCCGCCGCTCCAGCAACAACTAAAGCTCAGCTTCAGGTGCCGTCCCTTGATTCAATTATCTGCACCAAAATCTGAGCAATCTTTTTGTTACACATCCAGGAAGGGTATTCTACAGATCTCCTGAACCCCACTCAAGACACTGCTACCCCACCCGTCTCATCGACACAGGCTGATGTTGAGCGCGGGCTCGCTCACAAGGAGTACGACGGTGCCGCCACCTCCAAGCCAACTTTATTTTTTCGCACAAGAAAAGGGAAAATAGCCATTGTCGTCCTGATCGTAGTCGTTATTGCAGCCATCATCGGTGGTGCAGTGGGTGGGAGCACTCATAAGCACCAGAATGACACCTCGCCCTCCAACAGCCCGACCAGTAACGGTACGCCCGATAGTGTCACTTCTAATAACAATACGATGGCTAGCGAGGGCAATGTGGCTCCCACTGAAATTGGCACTGGTCCATCGAATGCAACAACAAGCATGCCTTCATCCCCTAGCCCACAAAAGACTGTTAATTCGATACCGTCGACCAGTCTGCTGGCTCTCCCAACTGATTCCTCTGAGAGCGGTCTAAATGGCATGCTTGCTGAATTGATATCCGATTGATGGAGGGAGATGTCATGGATGACAGAGACTTGGAAAAACCTATGCATTTATATTCTCTCGATTTTATTCTCGTCGAATGGTTACATGTATGGACTGTACTTATTGGATTAGTGATAGGTTTTCTGAAACGGATTCAGAGGCTTCTTCTATGCTACGCAAGTCTATTCAGTACAATGTATCATTGTAACATAATACAAGTGAAATTTTACCAAAAGTCACAACCCATCACGCAGTGCCGCTCGAAATCCATGAGGCCTGAGACCTCATGACTGAATGAAAGTGCCTACCATAGGATTTGTACGTTCTTACCTTGACTCAACTGCCCTCAGGAAAGCATCGCAGCGACCTGGAATCTGTCTAGCACACAAATATTTGATATTTGGACCATCCTCCGCAGAGATACTACTGGTCGTCACTATGGGCAGTGGGCGTAGAGGCGGCTAAAGGAAAGACAACGACTTACCAGTGGTAGGTCTGTTGGATTTACATGGAGAGGAGATAACAGATACATAAACTATTACATATTTATCCGATTCTTTCTTGTCCAATGGAGATTGGAATACAGATGGATCATAGTGACTAAAGTAAAGATAAATAGTAAATCATGGATACATAGTACAAAGCAAGATAATAACATATATCAGCCCACGACCCACCAGAAAGCAAAACCAGTACTTCACGCCGCAGCCACCGCCCCATATCCAGGAGGCCCCGGACTCTCCCTATGACCGTGACCGAAGGAATTCCTAGTAGGCGCATTCCTGGCCCCATTCAACTGCCCCTGCGAAAGCATCACAGCGACCTCCCTGGCGAGCGCACGGATATCTGGGCCATCCTCCGTAGTACCACTACCGACCGCTACCACCGGGAGTGGAGGCTTCTGTTCTGGCCTCTGCGGAATGCTGGGTATAGGCGGAAGAGGTGGCCGAGGGGGAGACGATGGCGGGGGTGCTTTTTCTCGTAGGTGAAGCGATTTAGTGCCTGGGGTTCTGGGGGTAGCGTTGTTGTATGGATGTGCGGATATGAAAGGAGAAGTTTCAGGCGGGGTAGACGCGGGGGTTGACTGGGTCGTAGAAGTTATGAGTGATTGACGGACATTGTCCTTGGGGGTGACGAAAGGGGACGAAGTCAAATTATCAGTTGGCACGTTGCTGTATGGGGGTTTTTGTGCTTGGTAGTTAAAGAAATCTTGAGATCCTGGGCGGGGACGGTTCCTTTTGCGACGAAGGAGCACCCAGATTATTACAATGGCGATCAATACTACTCCTCCGGCAACTGAACCGCCGATGATACCACCCAATTTACTGTTATGTTCGGTAGGTTCCTCAGTAGGGATAGGAATGCTTGTTGGAGATGGGGTAATCAATGGAGAGCTTGAGGCTGATGTCGCTGGGCTCGTGGTCATCAAAGCAGGTACGGATGTGGGGATCCCAGGTGGTGCTGTTGCGAACGCAGACTGGCCAGTCAGGGCAACCGTAATCGTGGAAGGCTAGGCGCATCAAATATCGTATCAGCAGAGGAGTAAATTAGAGCAACGAATCGCTTACTACGGCAGCCGTCACACGTTTGGCTGAAGCCGAATACTGGTTGAAAGCGTCAATAGAAGGTGGGTTTATTGCCCTAGTCTCCAGTAAGAGCGGTCAATATTGCACCAATCTTCTATGGATTATGGCGAATAACACTCACCCCACCATTCCAGACGCGCAATGGCTCACAGGGATAGTTAAACCACAATAAAACCAGATGACTTCAACCCAGTCAAAAATGCAGCTCACACATACAAGAGTTCGGACTATTTACCATCGGTGTGCGTGATTGTCAAGCTCCAAGTTTGAGGGGTCAAGAATGACGTGTTCGGTCCTGAGACCATCCCACTACTGAAGCCACCCTCAAGCGGAAAGCACGGATTTTCAACCATGCCCTGAATAACACTATGTACGCTACGGGAATGGATCACGGTAAGAGTCCGAAGATAGCTGAATATTTACATGACTTACAGTCCATCGAACTCGAAAACCACGGTATCGTTGACCTCAGCAACAACGACCATAGGATCATAGAAGCTGCCTTCCTTTCCGACGTGAATCTAGACCGATAGGTACAATCGGTGACAGCGGGGAGAAGAATTCGACGAACCGTTTGTGTTGCTGGGGCTATAGCAGTTCGAAAGAATATAGCAGCAGCTAGGACGAATATCTCCAGGGTAGCCTTCAAGCGTGCCATGGCCTCACTAATACCACTTCGCAAACGAAGTGAAGAGGAGAAGAAAAGGACGGACGACGAGAGGATGCAACGGGCCTTTCGGACGCCGACTGACTGACTATTGACAGTGGCAGGTAGATTTCAAGGTTGGACAAGTTTTACCACACAACATAAGCTGTTATCTACAGAGTAAATAGATGCGATTCGTTAGGAATTCAAACTGTCAAACACTGGATCGGAAGGCATGATCTAGTGGACTAAGAAGAGAAGCGTCAGCAGTTAAACAGTGACCAATGAGGATGATCAGGATCAGAAAAGTTCACGGAACCACTGCTGCTGCCAAAAAGCTTGAGAGTCAAATGATCGAAGATGGAAATGATGTTAATGAATCAGCTGCAAATTCGGTCCATCCGAAAAAAAAGCATTGAACATCAGGCCTATCAAGCCCCTGTATATGATGGTTGATTGAAGATAAGTATGGATTCGCCCCTACCCATTGCACCGAAGTCTAGATGGATATTTCTTTGTGGACAGAGTCTAAACTTGATGGTCCCGACGCCGGATACGGCAGTGACTGAAGAAAAAGTCAGGACCTGCTTGCATCCTTCCATAGAGGCAAAGATGACGGGTACAGTGATCCGATTGAATTGATGTCGCTTTCCACAGTATGACGAACCTGTGAGCCACTGCGCCAGAATGAGCCAGACAATATCTCCAGCATCAAGATATTGATCAAAAATCGAATGATGAATGACCGAAGATTTACACAGATAAAATGTGGTAGAATCTGTGCCAATCATGTCAACTCGAATAATTCTATTATCTAAGTCACCAGGAATTGTAAGGTTCCTGGCCGTAGTCACGATGATAACTTGAAATCTTCGATCGCCGAGAATGTTCAAAGTACCAAGGGAAAGACTTGAAAATCTCCTGTCATCATCAGTGAAAGGCTGTGACAACGTACACAAGCAGACCGAGTGCGAAAATTTTTTGGATTTCCCACCCCTGACTCGAGAAACTGGGAGTGCTCACAAAAAGCAGACGAAACCCGTAAACGTGGAAAAGAATGGTCACACAACTCCACAGCCCGACATCTATAGTTTGAGGTCGACAGCTTACGTATTCGAGAGGCGGTGTTGAAAAGGTTTCTTTCATGAGTTGCGCAGTCGAGTACATTTAAGGAGCTA
Organism: Termitomyces sp. MG145; assembly: GCA_003313055.1. NCBI lineage: Eukaryota > Fungi > Basidiomycota > Agaricomycetes > Agaricales > Lyophyllaceae > Termitomyces > Termitomyces sp. MG145. The sequence goes on along the minus strand of QGOB01000315.1, from coordinate 44,943 downwards.
TAATATCGACGATCAGCTTATGACAATGAAGGGAGAGTATTGTTTGAGAAAGCTGATGCTTTGACGTCAGTCAACGATTGATGATTATACTGAGTATTCAACTGCAACTCAGGGTAGATGATCGTTACTGGTGCTCGGCTGATACATGACGTGGCCTCACGCGCAATTGATACATTCCTAACCGGACACAATGGGACTAGGGCCTTCAGGGAATATTGGATTTTTGGAGTGTTGGGATCATAGACTGATTTACTCACTACACAGCAAGTCAAAACAATGAGAGTGTTTCAGCGATAGGTACACGTACATACCATTCACTGACAGCCTTTGCATCTTCAATTGAGACAACAAAGTTAGCAGCGAGAAAAACCGTAACAGAAAACGACATGATTTGATTTCTTGACAGGAAATTGAGATGAATCGCAAATCTCTCTTTGAAGTACAGAAACACACTGGATGTCGCGTGACTAGCGACCTATGTGCGATAGGATGAGTCCTGTTGATACCAAAAGCAAAAACACACATGACAGCAGAATCACTCTCTACGAGTCCAGTCCCTGCATGTGTCCCGACGCGCTTGCACTGTTGCCTCATTTCTTTTTTTTTGGCTTCTTCTTTTTCGACACTCCTCCCCCAGCTACGGTTGCCGATGACGTGATGGTGGACGAAGCACCTGGTATAGGACTAGCACGAGCCTCCTCCGTCGTCGGTGGGGCAAGTGGTACAGCAGACGGCGGGGTTTCGGGTCGCTTATTCTGCATTTTTTGCATCAAGGATAGATTCAAGGCTTCAAATCGATTCAAGAAGATGGATGAATATGTCTTGAATTTGATGCACTAATTTTCAAGGGTTATCAGTGAGAATTCCAAGTAATCTTGACGAGAAGACACACTGTCGTATTGTCCGTGATTTTCAAAACCAGTTTGCCCTCAGATGATCGCCATTTTATACTGTATCGAACCTAGAAAATCGGTTCAATATCAAGAATTGCGAGCTCTCTGTAGATCCACGCACCTTTGTTGGTGACTTGAGGTAGAGAGCTTCAGCTGCATCCTGATACTCTTGCCACGAATGAATATACACCATAGCGCATTGAGGCCCACGATGAGGGCGGAACCAGCAGTGGGGTCACGCCTGTAACGGGACATGGTTGGAACGGCGTGACAGGTCGCAGTCCGATAAATCCGCGCCTCAGACAGAGATTAGGCGGGAAAATATTCGACTCCACATTTTTGCTTCCACACCGACCCACGGCATAGCCCTGTTTCTCGTTGACAATGGCTACTGAGCAAAAGAAACAAATAAAGCGTCTGTTGTTTCTTTGTTATGTTCTTTATACTGTCTCAACGTGCTCGTGTGCCCCACAGCTCTCCCATTCGCTGCCAACTTCATAGCAGGAGCCATCGCTGGCGTCTCGGAGATCCTCACATTCTATCCTCTAGGTGCGATTCAGCTGTCATCCTACCATTCCCGGACAGATCTGACGTTCTGACCACATTTCTGTAGATGTTGTATGTCTTATTTTCCCTGAATCACCTCAAATCCGATGACATTGTAGTTTGCAATACTTAGGTGAAGACACGTATGCAATTGGAGACGGGGAAGTCCAAAAATGGGTTGGTCGGAACATTGAGAGCAATTATCAAGGAAGAGGGGTGCGTAGTTTCGTCTTCTTGTCATCAAATCTCTTATCTGACCGTTGAAGTCATTTTGATCCAATGGTATAGTGTTGGTCGGTTATACAGAGGTCTTGTCCCACCACTGCTTCTTGAGGCGCCTAAGCGTGCCGTCAAATTGTATGTCTCGTTTTTTCATACATGCCCCCAGAGCTTATCACTTTTCAGTGCTGCCAATGATTTCTGGGGGAAGACATACATGAACGCGACGGGAGAGTCCAAGATGACGAAAAAATTGTCAGTCCTGACAGGCTGCAGCGCCGGAGCAACAGTTCGTCCATCCTATTCCATACTCCCTGACATTGATGACATCCAGAATTATAACTGCAGGAAAGTTTCGTAGTTGTGCCATTCGAGCTTGTCAAAATCAAGTAATATCTATTCCATCGGATATCTCTGTATTACCGCGAATTATAACGTTTCTAGGTTGCAGGACAAGACGAGCACGTTCAAGGGTCCTATGGATGTAGTGAAACAAACTATCGCAAAGGAGGGTTTATTGGGTCTCTATGCTGGCATGGAGTCAACTTTCTGGAGGTGAGGAGCCGGCCATAGCCAAGAACCGTATCCTCCTGTGGACTTACATGTTGTTCCGAATATAGACACGTGTACTGGAATGGAGGATACTTTGGATGCATCTTCCAAGTTAAGGCCATGCTACCGAAGCCGGAGGTGAAGTCCTACTCACGGTTGATGTTATCATTGCTGATATAGATATACTTATCTTCAGACTTCACAAGGGCAGTTGATGAATAACTTCATCTCTGGCGCTGTTGGTGGATTCGCTGGAACTGTCCTTAATACACCGTCAGTATTGCCTTTTCTTCCCTGACAGCCTCAACGTCCTTGACTTTATTACCTCTGTCAGATTTGACGTTGTCAAGTCCCGTATTCAAGGAGCCACCAAGGTACCGGGTGTTACACCCAAATACAACTGGACGTATCCTGCCCTCGCCACCATCGTCCGTGAAGAGGGAGTGGGTGCACTCTACAAGGGCTTCGTTCCTAAGGTTCTCCGACTTGCACCTGGAGGCGGCGTGCTTTTACTCGTGGTCGAGTTCACATTGGGCGTCTTCAGGCAGGGTATGCGTTACGAGTTTACGTGTGATCTTTTACTTAATCTTTTGCAGTTCTTGGGCCTCCGTATATCTAATGATCTTTTCGTTTAAGCATGGCATATAATCGATTGCATTAGACTAGATCATTTCAATGAAAATGCCTTCCATACGGAGGCAAGAAGGATGGCGTCGGATAGTCCAATGCTGCGTCAATTTACTCAGTCCAATAATAAATAAGAGTCATCCTCAGGATCAGCGATGACCATGTCACGGTGTTCAATTCGTTACATAACATGACCTTATTGAAATGAGAGAAATCATTTGACAAGATACGATGGTATTGAGAAGTAAGAGCCCCCGAGAAACCGTGAAAACCTATCACAGACTCTGCATAACGAGCTTTGTAGGGCTCATGGCCACGCCACCGTAAGTTCGATTCATCTCTAGCGTTTCCAACGAAGGAAACCCTATGTGCATCGGGAAGGTTGTTTCAACTTTTGAATGCCGTCTGACACGAAACGACAGAAGTAAATAATGGTAGCTAGAAAATCCTCAGGGGTTGCCGAAATTCGTGCTTGTACGGCGGCGCTTCGGGCTCGTCCTTGGTCCATCATAGCCGTGCGTTATGCTATTATCTGACAATAGTGAATTACTCGAGAAATCAGGAATGAGAAAAGTCTCCGGTTTGTGCCAAAAGTCTGGCCTCGGATTTGGAATAATCTTTAGCATTGAAGATGGCGCAAGGTCATCTTTCGTGGTTGCTTTGGATGGCAAAGGTACATCGCATACGGGGAAAACCTTGGCTTTAGTGGCAGGATGGATGTCATGATTGATGTAATCATACGAGTGTTTACGTGAAGAGCTACGATTCACGTCGCTCGTGGAATAAATCTCGTTGCTGCCACTAGAGAAGGTAGAAGTGAAGGTTTCCTTTGACGTATTGACAGGTGACCACCCAGGCCACTCATTCACGTCGGTATTGACCAAGCCAAATGCGGTCCTATTGGTGGAATGGTTGTCTTGAGGGCAGGAGGTTGAAGGATGCCTGTAAGTGAACGAGGAATTCTCCTTGTCATCTGTGTAGGCAGTTTCCGTGGGCTCTCCGCTGATATTCACGGTGTCATAGATCGATTTAATAGAAGGATCAATGATAGGTTTGAACACTGACCAATTGAGTACAAGGGACACCCCGTCGATAGAGGCGTTGCATCCCAGGCTTTCTCGAGAGGCCGGCCTGGGACCAGTGAATGCATCATTTCTTCCATCAGGTTGATGAGTCAAGTCGTTTGTCTCGCGGTCAAGTATATCGAATTCTAGATCACGATGTGTGTTATGTGTCTGTTCATAGAAAGGCCGAGGGCTATCTGATTATCGTGACATCTTTGTTAGTTGATTGTTTTTGTTGAACATATCCAAAACTTACCATACGAAGATTCTGTTGCTGATCTTCTGTCGGTGATTTGACTGAGTAGGGAATCCAAAGTGGACCTGGATGTCTCGTCCAATGATTCATTCATTTTCTCTCGAAAGCAAAGAGGAGATAGGGTGTATTGTAGGCACTCCTCTTGATCCTGGTGTCGGAATTGACAACCTAATCTCTGGATGACTTGGTTTGTAGTTGGCCTTTTGACAGGATCATTTTCCCAGCAATCTTCCATGAGAGCCCAAATATGCTCTGTAAGACCCCACTCTTGCCAGGACGGGCTTGCTTCCGTCGGTCGCATGGGCCGACAACGAAGCTGAGTCTTTTGGGCTATTACAGTAGCATCACGAGAGATGTTGTGAAACGGGATGTCACTTGTGTAAATCTTCTTCCGAAGTCAATACCGCGAGGAAGGAGACAAACGACAAATAAAGCACTAGCCTCGTAAAAAACACAGCCTAAAGCATATATGTCGCTAAAGGTGCTGTTCTTGACAGCTTCGTCATTTTTAACGTCGAATAACTCGGGTGCTTGCCATCGGAGAGAACCTCCCTTGGATGACATGGATGAGACGGATGTCCAGGCAATGATATCCGGATCTGATACGCCAGAAAGACCGAAATCGCTTACACGAGCTCTTCCTGCAGCGTCAATCAAGACGTTGGCCTGATGGACGAGAATGTTATGAGTACATTCAGACCGATGTCTAACAAACGTACACCTTTCAAATCACCATGAACGATGTTATTTTTGTGAAGATAAGATAAACCCTGAGCAACGTCGGCGGTCTGTAATTCACCTTTCATTAGCTCTTGATTATTCAAAGGGAGGTGTATATCGTCGCCTACAAGGTAAGGCCGATCAGCTTTGGGATTCTTTTTGAGATAGGCTCTGAGGTCGCCATTTTCCATCCAAGGAGCAACAAGACAAAGCTTCGCATTGAAGCGATAGATCCCATACATCGGAAGGACATTTACATGCGATAATTGTGCCCACAATATCACTTCTTTCGAAAATTGCTGAAGAAACGCGTCAACCCTCGAGCTCTCGATGGAGGTAAGTTGGCTTACCTTCAATAACTGATCAATTTGGCTGTCTTGGTAGAGACGGAAGACTTTCAAGCAAACCAATTGGCCTTCAAAATTTCCCTTGTAGATATCGGCAAATCCGCCCGCAGTCACAGGTTCATCGCCAATTTGTTTGACTCCCTTAAAGTCATAGCAGGCAGGGTAGAGCCCAGACGTCTTAGAAAGCCTCTGCGTAGCTACTATGAGAGAGTGTCGGAAGCGTGTTCCAAGGTCAGGAGTATCTAGAAGCTATCCAAAGGTTCTAATGATCAAAACAAGAAAAGATCAAAAGGATACACACCAATTGAAAGGTATCAAGCAGTAATTGCGCATCAGGACCTTTTGAGCGTAGAAGTCGTCGATACAGCTGACGTTCACCAAGGACACGGCTTAATTGAGTGGTCAACTGACAGTAGTCATTGCCTTGTATAAAGGCTTCTGCCGATGGTAGAGCATTAACAAGAACGAAGGGGAGTTCGTTAGACATGGTAGGGATGAAGATTAGACGGAGCCAAAGGTGGATATATACTCAATTGCAGCTGGAAGCACAGCGTATTATGTTGATAACGCTGTGTACCACAGCATAAAGATGTCAAAATTTTCATTTACTTGAGGATAACTTAAATTTACCTTCACACAGCTACGCGTGAGATTCTGGCGACTGAGTAATCAGAGCTTTTTATAGATATTCTTACACTCCTGCTCGTTCCAGATCTCCTACCAACATTTCTAGTGATTACTATCATCGTACAATTGTTTCAGTATCGAATCAAGCATTCGTGCTATTTGATATAACTTTGTAGGGGTTGTGATGGCTGTCCGACGTGTCGTTCATTGACGATAGACTGGTCTGAAATTGTCCTGTGAGAGTCTAGAATATGCCATAGATACGAGATGGCCGCGCCCATGAGGACCAGGAAAGCGTTTTGGCCAGAGAGAGAGCGTCGAACAAACATCCCGCTTGAGAATTTTGCCTAATCGGGGCAAATATGAGCGTAACACTACAAACGGGCAAGGCGGTTAGCGCCTCAGGCCTCAGCAGCAATCAGTTAAGATACATAGAAGGTCCAGAAGGACCTGCGATGAGGGACGTTGCTGTTTGGCTCGTTCCGCTTCAGGGGCTTGCCACAAGATGGATCCGAGCACGCTGTTTTGACCAGCTAACGAGTAAGTGTGGCAATGAGCAGCCACACTAATAGTCCCTGGCCACGATCATTTTAACAGGCCAACGTTGAGCAGCAGCCTCTCTTTGAACGATCCTGGTCACGATAATTCCAACAATGTAATCAATATCATTTGTTTCTTCAAATAGAATCAATAATCTCGGCCCGCCGTGGCATCAGCACAGCTTTTCTCCAACTCCCATGATTATTGACGACCAAACCCTCTTCTGATGCTTCTCGAATTGCATCTATCTACACTCCCCTCACATATATATATAATTTTGCTCGCATTCCCCAACACTCACTCCCAGACTTTTTCAAACTCGTCAGCGCAAAACGTTTTACTTGCCGATCTCTTTATGTGTGCGCTCGACGCACATTCCACCATACCTTGTGGGAGCACCATATACAAGTGATCCGTTTCCTTTTAAGTACAAACGATCAAGTCCAAATTAAAATTCACAGCCCGCGCATCTCCACTAAGCACTTATCCAGCGTGAACCAGCCATCCTCAATAAATTCATTGTGGCTGAAAGCGCGTGAGGATGTCTGGGTAGACTATTCGGAACTACATCTTGAGAGGGATGAAGCGTATAAGAATCTCTTTGACCATGCGCAGCCCCGCACAAGCCTCAAAGATCTCGTGAGGAGTAAGGTTGTCCAAAGTGGCGTTATGAGTGTCGGGAGTTCTGGAGATCCAGACGGGGTGCAGGACCATCGAGTGAAACTTCAGGCATGTGTTTTGTTTCTAATTTCACTATAACGGAGAATCCTACTCTCCGTCTCCCTCCAGCTCCCTCCTCGGAACCTCACTAGCCTCCTCCCCTCTCCACTTTCCAACCACTTCAACATCCGCCCTCCACATTGCACACAAATGTTCCCCATCTATGAGAGTTTTCCTTCTTCCAGAGATCCGAATCCTAACCCAAACCCCCGATTCCCCCTCCCCCTCCCCTTCCTCATCTCTCAACTTATGTAATGGTCCATACGGCAGCGGCTTCACAGGTTATTTACAGCCAATCATTCAGCGTGCGCAGTAGTGGTGGTGTTAATGGCGCATTCTCAAATCGAACTACTTACGACGATTGAGAAAATTTCGGCCTCAGCTCAGTTCTCTGCATTTCGGCGATCCAAGTTAGTTTCACACACCTTTTCTCTCTTCCCTCGGGTTGTTACTTAGCGTCTCTGGCCTTCTTCAGTTTTTGCACTTCAATATCTTTTTTTTTCGCAATAAATTCTGTACAAGATGTCCGCGCCAAAGAAGGACATTTCCATGCTGACTTCGGGTTCAGTTGTTTGTAAGGGGCTTCTCACGCCCCAATCAAGCTTTTTGGGGGACAAACCTGGTCAGGGCAACGCCCCAACATCATTGAAGCGTGAAAGTTCCTCTGGAGGCTCTGACCGTAAAGAGGTCTCCGCACGTCCTGACAAAAAAGCCCGTCTCGCAGAAATCACTGCTGCGCTGCAGGGGTCCAGTAGATTTGAAACCAAGGGCTCGCATGCTCGCGCTTTAAACAGGGCTACCTCATGTGGGCGCTTGCCACGTACTGCTCCATCGACACATTTAGTGTGGCTTGATTTGGAGGTGTCTACTTTGTCTACAATTTCCATATGCGTGATTGACTATATTGCTTAGACGACGGATGCAACTATAGCTTACCAAGATATCAAAATCCTTGAAATTGCTGTGCGTATCACAGACAAGGATTTCACGCCTCTTGACGATGGTGTGTCCTTTCTTGTCCATTGGCCAGGAAAGGACACACTCGCCGCTTTGGGCTTGATTTCTGAGTGGGTGTTGAATCGTTGGTTTCATTAAAGGCCTTACTCAGTCTTAGGCTTCATCATTCAGAGTTGCCAAGATGCATCGCGAAGTATGTCCGCAACTTATGTTCTTCATTTCTTTCTTTGTCCTCATGGGGTATCCAAGTCCCGGCTAGAACATGATTACAACAACACCCCTGTTTCCGACCGAAAGTCCTTGAAACACGTTGAAGGGCTTGTTTGCAACTATGTCAGAGATCACGGCATCCAGTCTTATGCTATTATGGCTGGAGGAGGAATTGGATTTGACCGTAATATGATTGTCCGTCCCTATTCATCCTGTATACTCCGAAACTCATGAGCTAGATTACTTTCTCCAGCGACAACACATGCCTGAGTTTGACAAACTTTTCCATTATCAAGTTTTTGACACCACATCGCTCTGGGTATGATCCTTTTTGGCATTGATCGTAAGCTCACCAAACTACATATAACTAATAGCACTTAATCTCTCGATTATATGGACGTCAACAGCGTTTTAAAGTCCCTGTGCTTCATCGGTACGTGTTTACTGTCATATCAAAACCATGTATTGTAATATGACTATCCTTGACAGTGCTATGGATGATGTCAATGGTGCTATACGCGGTCAGCTCATTCGTTTATTGTCGGGCCGAAATGTTCATGCTGATTTGTCGCTTACAGAGGCTAAATTCTACACAGATCTCGTATTTAAAGCACCTGAGCAAGTCAATTGGCCGTCTATGAATGGTGTTTAAACCCCATCTGACGGGAGTCATGATTCGCCCTGCGTCTTTGAATGTCTTGCGTTTCGTAACTTGCAAATTGTATAAGTTTTAGATAGTTGCATATCAAAAGACTCATTGAAACGTGATTGAGTCGTTTGGGTGAAGACTGTCGGAAGGAGCCAGTGCAGCAATCCCCATAATTCACCGAGGTCATTTTGCACAGGAGTTCCCGTCAGAACTAGGAGGCGTTGGTAACGAACCACATTCGTAAGGAGAGTGGGTACTCACGAAGTCTGTGCATACTGCCCAAACCTTGAACTTTCTGCGAAAGCAATGTATCTGGATTTTTGATATTGTGACCCTCGTCAAGGACGCAGTATGTCCAGCGGTTGCTCTCGAACCATTGGTCTTCGGCAACATAGGTCTCGTGAGTCGTGAACATAATATCGAAGTTACGGTCGCCACGCAAAGCGTGCTTGAGGCGTTGCCGCTCATTGCTTGGTCCGTGAAAGCGGATCACACACATAGAAGGAATCCATCGAGCGGCTTCCTATGCATAGTGTGTTAAATATCATCACAAAATCCAAGGGCGACACATACCGCTTCCCAGGATGAAAGAACTGACAATGGGAATGGGGATTGTGAGGACCTAGAAGGGTAGTGAGGTGAGGGTAGAAGATCGGAAATCTCCTCATGATTCAAGGGACATTCTCCTTGATATATGCAAACAGTGATATCGTCTTTGTGGTTGAAATTTAGCATAGGGCGGAGGCGAATTCTTTTAATGACAAACCTGAAGGGTCTTTCCCAATTCCATCCTTCGCGAGAATCATCTGCAAAGGGCGCACGTAAATGAATGGGACGTACTCGTCTCCGAGGATACAGCTCATTATCCATACTGTCAGCAAACTTGGTACCTTGGAAATAAGTAACGTACCATTTTGATACATAGACACTAAAAACGAAATCCCTTCGAGCTACATAAAGAAAAATAATAATAAATTAGACGCCCGCGCCACCACACGTAACCAATTACAGAACATGGCCACCTGATGGTGCATCATCTCTCCACCCTTAATGAGCTTCGGTTGTATATCAAGGCAATGCATTGGCTTGAAAGATATCGCGTCCCTGTGCGTTCGTTCTATCTCCTTCTGCAAATTGTTGAAGAATACACTATTGGGCGGCAACATTGGTTCTACCATTTTTTTCTCACTTCATCGCGTGCATCACGCTTCCTGTTCATAGTTTCTGTTTGCTAAAGTGAAGAACTCGTCTTAGAGACTACAAATACATGATGACAGGTTTCTCACCGCCTTTTTACCATCTATTTTTGTTCGTTTCACGGCATTTTCCCGAGACAGATCGCAGATAACGTGCGCTTACGCGTGGACTGAGTTGGTACTTGGATACGACAATTAGTCACGTGACCGGATAACTCTTTTTGTTTTTAAGTCCTTCTACGTCGCCGGCGGTGTATTGGTGGAAGCCGGGAGATTGGGCATGATATAGAATTGTACTCGAGATACTTACGCATCATCCATAATTAGCTGCAAACATACGTGGTGCTCAAGAAGTCATAGCAGCTTCGAAGTAGCGATCATCAATACAGGGTCACGCGGCTGCCTGTTCAGAGATACGGACGTTTACGTTCATCGCTCGTCCTCAATCAGATCTCAGAACCCGACACAATCTAATGGTGCTGTCGTTTCTGATCTTGATTCTGCTGACCCTGCCATGTTCACAGTGTCATGCAATTGATAAGTCAGAAATCTCACATTGGGATTGCTTCCATTTCAGTCGAAGTTAGCGTGACTGCCTTGTGCTCTCCTACAAACGAAGTCGACGACAATTCCATGGCTGCTTCTATTGCACGTTTATAGCTTCGAACGTTCGCCTTTCCATATGATCTGTTCGCCCCATCTGGATAAAAGGCTGGGTTGAGGATCTTGTGTGTTCTCTATCCGCACTTGACAATGCGATTCACAGTCCTGCTTTCCTTCATTTCCACCTCTCTGGTTACTCTTGTAGGCATCATTTGTGCACACCGTACTACAATCTGTATGTTGACGAGAAGATAAAGACATCACCTGCCTCTGCAGTCGTTCAGGGTGCAGTTTTCAACCGATTTGTTTCTATCTGGCTTGAAAACACCGATTACACAAAAGCTGCCGCTAACGGTATGTTCCATATATAATATATGACTACCAAAAATCCATATACTCTCATTTAGCCGACCTCAAAGCTCTTGCCGCACAAGGGCTCACCCTCACCAATTACTATGCATTGACCCATCCTTCTGAGCCTAACTATGTTGCGGTAAGTCACCTATCTTGACAAAAAGAAGTGATTCGAATCGAGGATAGTCTGTCGGTGGCGACTACTTCGGGCTCAACAGTGACAACACCATCAACTTCCCTTCAAATGTTTCAACCGTCGTCGATCTCCTGGAGGACAAGGGCGTCTCTTGGGCAGAATATCAAGAAGATATGCCTTCTACTGGATACACTGGTGCCACATTTGATAACCCCAAGACTGGCGATAACGACTATGTTCGCAAGCATAAGTAAGTTATTACCGAACACTCCTCCTTTTCACATCATCAACATAAAACAGCCCTCTAGTTTCCTTTACTTCCGTCAACTCAAACTCCACCCGCCTCTCGCATACCAAGAATTTTGTCACTTTCCAATCGGACCTCGCTGCGAACGCCCTTCCCCAATGGATCTTCATTACTCCTAATATGAGTAAGTTTATATTTGAATGTGCAGTCTCATTTCTGATTCGTGACGACCATCTTAGCCAATGACGGGCACGACACCAGCATTACCACTGCGGGCACCTGGTCAAAGAACTTCCTCACCCCTCTGTTGTCAAACCCTAACTTCAACGACAACAAGACTCTCATTCTTCTCAGTAACCGCTTTTTTAAAAAACCCAAACTCTAGCCATGACTGACTATATATGCCAATATAGCCTTCGACGAAACCGGCACCAGCTCTATCGCCAACAAAGTCTTCACTATTGTCCTTGGTGGTGCTCTCCCGGCCAACTTGGTTGGTACCACCGACTCCAACTTCTACACCCACTACTCTACTCTTTCCACCGTAGAAGCAAACTGGAACCTTCACACCCTAGGTCGCTATGACGTCGGTGCGAACGTTTTTGGTTTCGTTGCGAACGTGACAGGCGACACCATCCGTACCACCACCTCTTCTGTTACCCTTAACGCGGGTTACCCTGGCATCTTCAGCTCATCTAAGTGGGCCCCGCAACCGGTCCCAAATACCAATCTGGTCATCAATGGCCGTACGGTATTGCCTTTAATCGTGTCAAAGTGGTCGTCACAGGTTGCTTGCACGGTCTACTCAGGACAGTTGGTCCCCCCGTCTTCTTCCGATAAGCCAATCTATCCCTCTGGTTGTTAAATGTGCTGAAGTGAATGACGTGGAATTATGGATGGAAGGAAATGATAAGGGGAAATGTTTGTGAGAAGTATATGGATATTGATTGAGACTTTCATGCCTGGACTTGGCCTGTATATACTATGTGAGGAGTGAACCCGAGCTGTAAGAATTCTGGGAAGTTTTACAAACTCCGTGCTGAGGTAGTGACAAGAATTAAAACTCACAGGAAGGGCCTGATAGAAAATGTGTTCTACGAGAATAAAAACACGTGAACACGTCAAATCGCGCCACGTGCGATCAACGTCACTGATTCCTCTCACCTTTGTTTACCACGTCGCTGCCTGAAGTTGGCCTGACACGTACGAAGAGTTGGTAGTTATTCAGGCTGCAAACCTACAGTATGCCTTTATTCTATGTTATGGGCATGCCTTTTCAGAAGCGTATAGCAGGGCCAAGCTTGAGCGAGCGCAATATGATCTCACACGACACTCTCTACTCATTAGCCAACACCCTTGGTGTGCTGGCAATGATTACTGCCGTTGGATACCACGTTGTTGCTGTGAATGAGAAGTATGTCACAGGTGGGGATGCCAACAAGACAAAAAGGAACTGAGCTGGGTGGTACGTATACTTCAAACATCTCTCAGTATGCACTAATGTCCTTCAGGTCTATGTTGGGCGTCCGACTGTCAAACTTCAATAGCATGGACTCTTGTGACACTTAGTAAATTCCCATGCGGCAGTTTGCAGGACACCGTAACAATGTGATAACGAGGCATTTTGGCATTTTGGATCCACAGCCAACCATCACAGCATATGAATCTTACCGATGTTCTCAATCTTCTGTCAGTCATGGACGCGTCTGCACATGCGTTTCAATCTCTGCACTTCATCCACATGGCTGCAGGTTCCTGAATTCTGGATATGTCATAAGCTGATCTCAACTCTTAGGATTTACACGCGATTTCCCTCTCCTTCGCACGGCTATGTCAAAAATGATAACCGGTAGTGTTCCATTACTTCTTGAGGACTAGGGAATTTTTTTGTATGAATGAAAAATGAGTGCAGTCAAATTCATTATCGGCGCTGATACGAGAAGACGACTACAATGGCTACCTATGCGATTTAAATCACTTCAAGAATGCGTCATTGGTCTCTTCCCCTAGAAGGTCAAACTCGGCCTGGAACAATGATCATTCATCAGCCAGCATTCAGGTATCGGCTGAATTACAACTTACACCATCATTAGTAATCCCCGGTTCTTGAAGGCAGTATACTCGGCCTCTTCCTTCCCAATTATATCCGGCTTGAAGCCGCTGGACAACGCAGCCGCAGTGAGTAACACTCTTTATCCGACAATGTGAACAAACGCGCCGCCTCATCCACGGTAGCATCAACTATCAAAGGGAATAAGCATACCATCATCTCCATAATAAGCTAAAGTAACACACGCGGGAGAAAGACCGTAATTCTGGAGGATACACGTCTTGTCCTTAGGTCCCAGCGCTCGTGCAATATTCTTGCCTTCCTCAGTAGCAAGTATGACTCCGCCACAATTTTCATACCACGGAATGGTTGTCGTAGAACATACACGCGTCTTGTGTGATTATCTCGATGGGCTTGCCGAAGACGGACCAGGCTTTGCCGTCCAGGGAATCACAGTGTGCTGCGGTTTTGATTTCTGGACGATCCTCGTGAACGGCTGAATCTGAGTCTGAGAATGGAATGTGTGTGAGAAGATGATTTGGTTCGGATAAAGGGGGAAAGGCGTACGAATAAAGAAACTGGCGCTATTTTATAGGGAATTGGGTGCCGTAAGGTGAAGGGCGCCCATTTGGTCCACGAGAACAAGCTGTAATACCTTTGCATATGGGTTAGACGCACGAGCAGAAGCGAAGCAAAGGATGAAGGCTGCCTACAGTCATTGGCCGAATAATGAACGTTGATGGGGTTAATCCTATTCGAGGGTGGATTAAAGCACCCGTAAGCAGAATGCGCATTTGCTTTAGAATAGCCAATCTTTTTCCAGGACCGAAGGACGGCAGCCAAGTACGCCTACGCACAAATCATATGATGAGCAGCAATACTCCTTCTAACGAGCATCGATACAGACTTTTATCCATTTACGCTCAGCGTAGAGATCTTCAAATTTCGGCAAAGTCTAGAGTGCAATGGAACCGTCTTTGCTGCCTCACCATATCTTGTTGAACGGGTTATCCGGATCAAGACCATTCGACTTGAGGAGAACTGAATCTGCGGAGAGGCTGATGGTTGTTTATGTTAAGATGCTAAGTCAGAGCTCCTATGTTAGTCTCATCTGCTCGGTTATAAAGAGAATCCGTGAGAAAAACACTCCCCATTGGCATAATCTGGATTCATCATATGGTCCCCCAAAATGCACTTAAGACCAAACAGCGTAGGTAGGAGTGCCAGTGACTGAAAACATGGAAGCATATTGCCTATATATCAGATATTTACATTTCCAAGTAGACTAGTCAGCTGAATGGCGAGACCGGACACTAACTTATGACAAACCTCATCCTTGAGCGCGGGTGGAACGACAAGCGTAGCGTACAGAAGTTTGATAACAACATGACTTACAACATTGCCTCCTCACCAAGTCCTCATGTAAACCACCCTTTCGGCTGATAAACTTCGTCCTCATTCAGTTCTCCGTCACGCTTCTTCCTCAGTGTTTCCAATATTCCTTTCACGCCTTCGACGTCACCAATGGCAGCTTGTCCGCCATACCAATCAACCACGATGGGCCATTTCAGAGCACTAGGGTTATTCCGCGCTAGGTTCGCAATGGCAGGAATGCCTTCTGGACGCTCGGATCCGGCAGGAGTGGCATAGTGCGCTGATAAGAAGGCATGTGATGGAGAGACAGCTTTGGATGGCAAGTAAGACATGATAATCTTCATTTGATCGCTCGTCGGTGGCCCTTCAACTACATCGATGTTGAAGTCAAGAGGTTTTTTTTCTGCTTGACCGGGCGGATAAGGAGCGGAGATAGATGAGCGAAGAAGATTTAAAGCTTTTGTCGATGGCGGTGAAGAAGGCTGATGGCTGATACAAATGGACTCAGCGTTCAAGATGGGTTTCTGACAGCAACCTACAAGATTGAAATTTTGGGCTGTCAAGGATTATCGAATCTTTGCTTCGACGCAAATCATTGTCTGACTCACTAAACGCCGTTTGAAGGAATTGAACATGATGGATCGTGATTCAGTAAGAAGCAAGCCAGGATGACTTCATCACCCAGATAATTGGACAGCTATCATATTATGAAAGGAACTATAAAACTATGGCTACCTGGCGCAATGGTAGCGCGTTTGGCTTCGATGCTAAGCGGCACCAAAAGGTTGCAGGTTCGAGTCCTGCGGTGGTCATTTTCTTGTTATCCGCTCAATTTTGTTTTGGGTTTATCAAAGATCATTATCGATTTGGGTTGGCAACGCTCACGAGCCCCGGTTCTTACGCTATACCTTTCCTGAATGCCGTGAAGAAACTCGTATCCACAATTATGCTTCATCGCACTAAAGCTGTTGTTGCTGGAGATGACGAGAGAAGAGCTGACTGTGTTCATTCCTCTGACCGAGACGCAACGATGGTGGACATATAAACCCCTGACAAAGTCAGTCCGTTGATCTCTTGTTGACGACTAATGTGTACAGTTCCAGCAAGAAAAATATCGTAAGAACAACATGCTATTATGACTTATCCTATTGTATTCAACTCGTCACAAAGCTTACAAGGTGTTCTTGATTTCAACAAAAGCCGGGGGCCTCGGTATATTGAATCATGGAGATATCTGTCACGAACTCATCCCGATTGTAGGCATCAATTTAACCAAGGCTACAACCGTAATCATGTCCGACTCGGACTGGAATCCGCAGAACGACCTGCAAGCCATTGCGAGGGCTGATCGTATCGGCCAGACCAAGGTCGTTAAGGTCGCTCTCCTTATTGAGACAAAACTAGCCTCTCAGAAGCTTGGATTTTCAGGTGTATCGTCTCATTTGCCAAGGCAGCGTCGAGGACCAAATGCTTGATCACATTCGACGAAAACGTTTTCTGTCGTACAAGATCATGGGATCGGGATCCAACAATCCTACCTCATCAGAGAACACCTCCCTAGGCTCAAGTGAACTGATGGATATCCTCCGTAGAGGGAGCAGTGCCTTGTCGCATTCTCATGGCGGGATGAACCTGTCGCGATTCTTGGAAGCGAGTATGGCCGATATCATCGAACACTCACGGAGCCTAGAAATGAGACGTGATGTGAAGATTAAGAGCGACCTTAAAGTTGACAATATGGATACGGATGATAAACAGCTTCTTTTAGCCGCAGAAGAGGAGGAGGGGAGGTTATTAAGTGGGGTTGCACAAGTTCATTCGCGTCTTTTCGAAGGACAGGCGGTGAAGAAGTATCAGACTAATGCGGATATCGCCGCGGAGTGGCGCAATTTTGGAAAGAGAGTGAGGGAGGACAGAACGATTAAGATTGGCGGGATGGCTTTCATTGCTTCATCTATCACGGAGACAGTACGCGTCTGACTCTGGTTCGAGGGACAGCGTATGCTGATTACCACTTGCAGACCGCATCGCCAGCCCCGAAACCGGTTCAAAAAGCAAGGAAAAGGTTCGAGTCGGAGGAATGGTGTATCCATTGTCGTGATGGTGGAGAACTAGTGTTATGTGCAGGATGTCCTCGTGGTACGTCTCTTACTTGGTCGTAATATTTCCGATTGATTTGGTTCGGCAGTGTTTCACGCAAACTGCCGTGAACTGAACAAGGCTGACCTCCACCGACCTCAAGTATATTGTAGCCAACATAATTGGGCTAGCTGCTACAGGTTCACTTCCGACTGTGGTGGGATGCTCTTCAGGTATGGCTCCAAAGTGTAACACTTCATCACCAAATGAGTTTTTGAAATGATCACACAGATGTCGGACATGTCCCCAGGCCTTCTGTGAGGACTGCTTGCCTAAGGGTGACCTTGATGCCATCGGGGAGACACTCCCAGAGTTGTACGTCGCTAGACAACAACGGTTGATCATGACTGTAGCTTGCTCCTGAATTATGGTTGCATCTCAGCGGCTTATTATATCAGGTGCCATGACTGCGTTGCAGACTATGCCGAAAATCCCCAAGTTCTCTCTTTTGGGTTGAATGGGCCAAGGACATCAGCCAGGCTGAAAAAAAAAACCCCGAAAGTGCCGAAGCCGTTCCCCTGTAACATATGTTGCTGTCACATAATTACTTACCGTATACCACATAAACTTCGCGTCGCATACTATTTGATATGTATTGGACACTCTAGATAGCAGCGGAAAAGCATAGCTACCTTTGTATTATACTTCTTGGAACATGTGGCGTGTTTGTTGCGCTTGGGCGTCCAAGACAAATAATGACCCAAATCTGGATACCCGCTCAACGCTCAATTTCGGAATCCAGTTCTCTCGCCTCCGCTTTATGTTTCGAGCATCCTCTCGACTTCTTACATTACAGCCGAGACGGGCACTTCTTACTGCCTCGGTGGCAGCCAGCGGCGTCATTCTGCACACATCACCGGAAAAGGTGTGTCTACTCGGCTGTAAAATTGTTCGTCAACTCAGTTGTTGAACCAGCTTTCGATATACCCTACTCCTACTCCTGACGTCCTGCTCGTAGAAGAACCTTCCGCATTGGAACGAGAAATTGGGGTCTTGCGACGAAAAGTCACCGAGGTGTTGCTCGATACACACAATCAAATCCAGGATGTCGTGTCGCGATGGATTGGCATTGAGCATGCGATTGAAAGTTCGTGTTTAATCTCAGTCTCCTTTAGGTCTCCGTCCTGATTCAGAACAGACCGTGTAAAGAGTATCATCTCCTCGAGCGAATCTCTTACCCCTGGGCTGCTCTATGTCGGTGTCGCAACTCTCAGCGGTTCCATCTTGGCTCGGAATCGCATGTTTGCAACACGCATACTCCTCCCTCCCATCTTCCTCTTTGCCTCTGCGAAACATTTCCTCCCACAAACGACACAAAACTTCACCTCATACCTTGGCTCGCTAGAAGACACGTACTTCCCAACACTAGCCGAAAAGCATGTGATAGCCAACGCACATACACAGATGGCATGGGAGCGTCTCAAGGACGCGTCCCAGAATGGACGGGAGTGGGTTAACAGTGGAGCAGCCACTGCGGTAGACAAAATCCAGGAAGCGACAGGATTGAAACTCAATGAGACGTTGGGCTGGCCTCAAGCTAAACTTAAAGACGTCGAGGCCAAGGCATCTGAAATAGTAAAAGCTGCGGAGGAAAAGATCGTGGAGAAGGCAATAGATGAGAACAAAGGAGAGGGAGACAAGGCAGAAGAGAGCAAGAG
This sequence comes from Termitomyces sp. MG145, assembly GCA_003313055.1. NCBI lineage: Eukaryota > Fungi > Basidiomycota > Agaricomycetes > Agaricales > Lyophyllaceae > Termitomyces > Termitomyces sp. MG145. The sequence goes on along the minus strand of QGOB01000315.1, from coordinate 26,259 downwards.
ATTGGTATGATGTTCTTCACTTACTAGATCTCCTCATATAGATTGCTTTCTGGCTTTTTGTTCCATGTGCCTGGCTTAATGAGCTGGCTAAACTACGTCCCCCGAATGATTGATACCTATGACTCGCCTTTTATATTTGGATATTTGGATAGGCAACTGGATTTATATAACAAGAGATCATCAAGATTGTATTATACTTGAATATCCGTCAATGCTCAAAGTCCTTCGACTCCAATGGCTTCACATTCAAGATCTTGCCCATGTGAGTCGGTGCGTACCCCATACCCTTCCTCCGCAAACTGAACAATTCCTTTAAAAACGTCACTGGACTCGTGACCATCTGACACTGTTCCTTCATAATTCCTGTCCTATCTTCCGCTTTGACGAATCCATCGCTATCCCACATACGTGTTTCAAATTCGGCACCAACGAGCCCCAGCAGCCGACACAGTCGCCGATATGTTTCGAAATCCTTCAGATACAGCTGACCTGCAAACAGGTTGAGTTGAAGCATCAGATCGGGTATGAAAGCCAGCGGATCCGATGACTTTGGCAACGGTGGCACTGTGAAGAATCTGAGGTCCTCCGTGGTCTTCATGTTTTTATTGACGCGAGGAGTGTAAATGTGCAGGTAAACATGCTTGCTCTCCCAAATCAATGAGAGGAGCTGGTTAGTTTCATATGGGCTGAGTACGATGAGTGCGCGATGCGCAGGCACTGAGAGGATCCAGTTGACTGGTCGAAGGAAATCACCAAGTAAGGTCTCGCCTTTGACAGTTGTCGCGAAATCCTTCGTGGAGAAGATCGCATTAGACCACTCATGATTTGACCTCAAGGGGGAGAACAGCGGTATGAATGGAGAAGAAGGGCACGGGTTGAAATTGCCCAATTTGATGAGCGACTTGAGGGCTTCGTGAAGGTGCGGTAAAGCCGCTTCCACCTTGGGGGGAAGCTCACGTTGTCGCTCCTTTTCTGCCTCTTTAGATACCTGCCTCTCTTGCTCCTCGTCCGCCCTGACGTCACTCAGCACTGAGACTCCAAGTTGGTCAAGACGCTCCTTGAGGTCTGGAAGCTGGAAGGCGGAATGGAACGATGTAGCATCTGTATCCAGCTGCACTCCATACATCTCGTCCAAAGTCCGTGCATCTGGCTCTTCCCATGAAGATCGCAGCTTCTCAAGGGCGCCAGGTGCTGATGTGTCACGTTCGTGTAAGACCCATGCATCGTTTCGTCGCTTGTACTCCACGCCTTGTTGAGCCCAATGAGGAAGGTACTGCCGAATGTGCTCGCATGTCTGCCACATCGTCCATCGTAGGATATCCACAGTCGAAACTTGTGCTGATGACTCTAACGGATGTAACTCACATGCCCGAATGCTTTGATCCACTTCCTTGGGAGCGAAGAATATGACAGATTGTCCTCGTCCTAACTGTCGCATCCGCATACAACCTATTGGGAATCAGAATGAATTCAAGATCATTGATTCAAATCTTGAAAGTGTGTTAAATTTTACCTTGCACGAGGCGATCCTTCGTTAATTTTGGTCCCAGTGTCACAACCGCGCGAAAATCATTGGGAAGTTTTAGGTCAGTTCCACGGGTATGAGAATCGTCGAGGTAGATGGCACAGAGGTCTAATTTCTCGTTATACTGCGAGGTCACAAACTTTTCAATTTGCTGATCTTGGGACATAACAACCAACTCGTCGTGATCATTGAAAAAAACAATGGCATGAAGGTCCGGGACCAAGGAGAGCCATTTGGAGACCAGCTCGATATTCTGCATGTCCAGCATCTGAGCTCCGACATCCAGGAGAACACGAACTAGTGGCGTCTGCTTCACAAGAAGCTCCAGAAAATCACTTCCAGTCGGACTATGACCATTCCTATCCTGAAGGCAACAGTATGTGCCATTTTCTGGTTGAAGAAGGATACTAAGGACCTTTGCGTTGGTAGCAAGCTGGCCGAATGGGTCATAACCATCCATTGTATCACTTTGCTGAATTGACATCGGAAGCAGATATTGATTGTCATTGGTTCCGCTAAAGCCTGTGGTAACTTGAGCTTTCGTCTCCGCCAAGTCCCATGACGAGGTGGAGAGCTTCTTGGGAAACTGTTTTGCGTATCGTGGGAAGACTACGCTAGACAGGAAGAAGTCGATGACAGCCTTGTTTTTCTGGAAAAGGGGACCTAAAATTGTTTTGCGCTGATGTTCGTCGTCCAAATTTACAGACTTGATGTCGCGGAATAAAGAGGGTATCTCCTCGTGATAGTATACCCATTGCTGATATAACGTCTCCTTGTCAGGATGAAAAGCGATAGATGATCTGTTGGTACTTACGTCATACTCCAATGGAGGATCGTCGAGCTTGAACAAGAGCTCGAAGCATTGGTTCAACTGTTCCTCCGTGAGTCCACTATAATAATAGCTCAAACATGTTAGAAGAAGTGCAACGTCTGGATGTCCAAAGTCTGCTTTAAGGGACGGGAGATCCTTGGCACGATATGGAACAGCAAGAAGAGTACGGCTGAGATCCAAACCATAGTCCACTCGCCACCGCTTCTGTTGAAGCACGAAGCGAAGGAGCCCATGGCCAAGAAGGCCGCGGTAGAGTAAGAGATGTTTCCAGGCATTGTTGTCCTGCAGGAAGTTGCGAAGGGCGTTGAGAGCGGCGACACTACCACGATGACATCTTATAAAGTCTGATGCAGCTGGGCGAATGTGAAAAGGAAGCAGCTTGAATCGATGGCTCCCCAATACCTCGGAAACTACTGAATCGATCAAAGTTTGACCAGCCTCGATGTCAAGAATTCGTATGATCGGGCACCCAGATTTCTCTGGATAATGAACTTCCAGTCCGTCCGGGTACATGGAACGGAGATTTCCCGCGTGATTCTGGATATAGCCCATAATTTCTTGAATGATCGTCCATCGATCCTGGTGATTGTCCATTGGTTCCTGAAGTCCGCTGGTATAGACTAACTGATAGGTAGCTCTCAAAATTTCATCGCTCTCGTCCAATACATCCCTCGCCTTTGATAAAAGCCAACGATGGGATGTAAGCAGAGACTTCGCAGCTTCACTATGAGATCCAGCAGCCAGGTCAACCCCCATGAGCCTGAAAGACAGAATGTGTTCCGGCTGAATGAGAAGTAGGCCTTTTTCGCGTACACATGTCTCATAAAGTGATTGCAATTGTCCCAAATGCGTTAAGTTGATTTCGAAGTCGCGGGAGAATGGTAAATGGAAAACACGGTGATTAGTTAGTCTGCTGAGCCTCTGCACAAGAAGATCGAACATCTGGTTGACCAGAGGCTTCAAGACGACGACTCGCACAAGTCTCTGTCCGTCAGCAAGCGCAGAAGAAATCAATGGAACAATGACAGCAGATTTTCCCTCGCCCATGTTCAATTGGGTCAGGGAATTTTTCTCCGAACGTGGGGAAATCATCTCCTGCGCAACGCTGCTCTGAACAGGACGTACCATGAAATTTCCGTCTACCTTGAGTACAAATGAATTGAAATATAAGACAACCAACAAGGTGCCTACCTGTATCAAGAGCCATTCAGAATTACTGAAGGAAACATTTACTTCACAATTTCCATTGTCGAACTCTTTGAAGAGGTCTTCTTCGCGACCTGATAGCTTATAGACAAGCATACGGCGGGACCGTTGGAGTTTGATGAGCGCTTGTGCCAGTGCGACAACTGCAGCCTTCCAAGGCTTCGACAGTGTACTATCCGGTCCATCTCTCAAAAGGAGACCGAGGAGGGACCTAGTATTAAGACATGGCCACTGGTTGGCGTGGCCTTCTATTGTTTCCAAACGACTCCTGGGGGAGAGGGCGACCCGAAGAGAGTCGTATGTAGTATTAAATTCACGCCGCCGTAACTCGTAGTCATTTTCCAAGTGAAGGAGGGAGATCGGAGATCTGCCACCGTGCAGAGCAGTCACTTCGATTCCACGATAGCTATTGAGGCTATTTTTCAGTGCATCCCCGTAGACATGATGGAGAACTTGTGGCCCATCCCTGAATTGTTCTACGAGAGAGGCAAGTTTCAAAGGTTCGGCATCGCGGAATTGGATGGGTGATGTGTTTGGCGCCATGCTCACTCCCGTAGAGGGGGCTTCGGGAGCTGGAATTGATGAAGCCTGTGATTCATAACGAGAGCAAAGGTCTTCTAACGTTGCTGGAAAGTATCGCGGGCATTCCAATTTTGCACTTGAAAAAGGAGGGACGCGGTATGGATCCAGTGTTAGCGGAATCGGAGCGGGTAAATATTCGTGGACCTGGTCCAGCACAGTCTGAACCTTGCCGATGAATGCCCGAAAACTCATATTGTTGAACCACGACAGAAATGCTTCAGATAGCTCATTCTTGAGATCTGCAGTAGTCAACTCGAGGAGATTCAAGTTCGAATGATGCGGAAGGGATGGTTCTTGGCAAGGCCATTGTTCTACTAGAAAGTCAACAACCTCTTCGATCTGCTGATGTGTGGCAGATTCCCAGTATGAAGCATGTCGAGCCTTATAGTGACGATTGGATTCTCCTTGCTGTCTAATTGGTTGGTCAGAAGGAGGCTGCAGTTCGTATTTCTGGAGAATTTTGACCAAAGTTTTTCTATGTGGAAACAAACCAGATCTTAGATTATATTTGATTGATGAAGGTGGAGAAATGCGACAAAACTCTGGGAAACGCGCAAATGAGAGGAACATTGGTACAAGACATATGATGTGTTCATCGTGCGAAGACGTATAAGCCATCGATGAAAGGGCGAATGCCATCTTGGAACTCAAACTATCACATAGTTGGTCATGTCGGCACATTTCGTAAAGGGGAAGAAAAAGGTCGGTCAAACGGGGTGAGATGAACTTGTGATAAGAATCTATCGCGTGAGACATGTTCGTTATGACTTGAATACTTTGCAACCGCTCCCAGAGATCGGGTACAGTATCCAATCGAGCAGAAGCATTGAATGAAAAGGTGGACACATTGGTAGTAAGCGTGAGTATTTCCGCAGACTGTATATTTCGGAGAGAAATTGACTTCGTCTTGCGGAGAGAAACGGGATTTGTTACAGTCGGATAGACCATGTCATAGTGGGGCAGGGGAGCCTTTCTACCAGCGGCATAGAGGCCTGACGTGCGGGAGTCGAGACGTGTTAGCAAGTGTGAATCCGCAAGGCTGTCAAGAGCATCCCTGGGAGTTGCAATCCCAATCGAACTCATTTGTCGATGGAAGTCAAGTATATCTTTCACTCGGGATGCGAAGGCCCAGTGCTGTGCTAATGAACTGAGGTCTTTCCAACGGATTGTCTGCATTGATCTTAGGTGTTCGGGATACCATCCAACACCGGGTGTGAGATCTGCTATATCATGAAGAAGCGCCACTTCCTCAGCAGAGAGATCTTGGAACGAAAACGATCTTGCTGACTCCAATTCGCTGAGAGCCTCCTCCGTGCCGGTACGTCCTGTAAGGTCATCCGGGAGTGGGAACGACGTGCATGCGTGAAGGTAGACTTTATAGATGTCGCTCAGCAGCGTGGTCCCTACAAGTCGTCCGAGAGTAGAATCAACTTGATATGTGACATATCTCTGGGGCTCATCTCCGAGTGATATTGTGACACGACTGTGGTGATGATAGCTCGTGAAGCCAACTTTTCCAAAAGGAACAACTATGCAACGAGAACCCGGCGTTGCTATCCTTGTTCTACAAAAAGATTTATTTCGCAGTACGAGCTGATTATCCAGACCATAAAACGTTCCGATTGATTGATCCTGATCCACTACCATATCACGGATGGTAGAACATTCCAGATCTCGATCCTTGTTCAGGAAAAATGCCAGCTTGTAGCGCGGTAGGTCGACTAACAGAGTATGTTCTGCATGGAAAGTGATATGTATGTGGTCCGAAACCTCAAGTGGCTCGAAATGCTTGGAAACCATGCGAAAAGTCTCGCTTCGGATATCTACTATGCACGAGCCACCTCCCTCCGACATCGTTCCGGTGCAAGTTTCACTATTAAATATGAGGCTCCAATTTTCTTCGGAGGGGTGCCATATAGATTCAAGAGGGTGAAATGTGATGCACCTGGAGGAGCCGGATGCTGGCGAAAGATGCAACCAGTGGGCATACTTCGTGATGAAGGATGACGGGAAATCTTGACGCCTTTTGCACCCAAAAGCCGTATGCGGAACTAGCTCGAAGAGATATTTCCCAAGTTTCGCTTGAACAATAAGGTTCTCGTCGGGTCCAGGAAGCCGGAAGTGTAACTAAGATTCGGGGAAAAAGGACCGTAAGGCTTGAGTTGCACTTCTTCGAGAGAAATAAGGATATAGTACATACGAAGAGATTCGGCGCAGCGATTGCATTACGAGTGGCCAAATGCATACCAGGTAGCGTCGACGGAACGACGTCAAGTACTCTCTAGATTGTCTATCAGTATTTCACGTACGACGGAATAACTCTATGAACGACGAACGTTTCCCAATAGGCGAATGTACGTTGAATGTTGGATGATTGAGGGAGGCAATCGTCGAAGTGGTCGACCATCAATCAACAATGTACCGTCTAGAAGATTGTAGTGCACTCTGCATTGGATCCCTGTTGACGCAGAGTCTGAGATTTCGGACGTCAACCAATGCTTGCTTGGGAATGGTAACTGCTTCCAGTCTGATCCTGGTCGATAATCCGACCAAATAGCGAGAATCGGATCGTCGATGCCCGTCCTACTGGCCTGTATTCTGTCCCAGATGGCTGGTGCTAATTTTTGAGACATTCTTCTATTCCGGGACAAAAAGACATCCAGTTCAACGGGTAGGTCGACCGCGGGAGCATTAGCTTGAATATAGATTGCACATTGTATGTAAACGTCTACATCTTCGTCGGAGTTGATGAGATGGCTGAAACAACAAATATCGACATCGTAAGTGCCGTGGCAGGTGGCTGCAGCCAAGCACACTCGTTGTTGCAGAATATTTAAGGACACCTCGTTGTCTGAGCGCTCAAGTTCTCGGACCAGGCTGAGCACCCACGAGAATGTAATCTTTCTGACCATTCGTAGAGTCGAGCAGGCACGGCTAATAATCCTTTCTTCATGAGAGGAGGCGAGCAAACGACATACGAGGATGATAATGGTCTGCAACGTGATTATGTGATGCCAGTTGCTCTCGACGGCTGAAAGCAAGTCGTCACATTCGTTTAACAGAGCCACGCTGAAGTCCGGTTCCTTGAGTATACTATGCCATGAGAGTTCTTCCCCTTCGATGTTCCCTGTCTGTGTAGCAGCATGTGTAAGGAGCATATGAACTTCTAAACGATCAAAGGAAAGAACTCGTGCGCGAAGTTCCCGGAGTATATTGAACCACTGCAGCATAGGCCCGCTACGCAACGTTCCGAACGATATATATTCGTGTACTCCTAGTCCAGGGGGTACGATTGCCTGATCTACGAGTGGTTGATTGGCAGAATATGTGGTTTGCCGCATCGCGTACTGTAGCGTGGAATATGGGCTTGATGAGGGTAATTTGAATGCGCAGTGCTCTGCTATCGCGCAGTCTGAAAATGAACCCTCTGCCCAACGCTCCAGCTCTGTGTCAAACAGGCGATAACGCAGCCCATTGCTAACTAGAAGAGAAGCAAGACTACTGTCGATGTTCTGAATTTTCTGAGTGGAATAATGTGATTTAATGAATGGCTTGGTGGGTGATGCATACGTAATTCGCGTTTGCTCTCTACAATAAGCCTTTAAAGCCAAGTAGTCAGCAAGCTTGATTTCCGCTTTCGGGGATTTCCCAGTATACAAGAGGCCTGGCCGACAAAACTCGTAGAGAATCGTATAAGTTGTTGATCTCCAAGCCTGGAATGCTTTTGGACACTGTAACTCAAACACAGCAGCTTGAGCGGAAATTGTGTCCTCTGGAAGAGGCCATTCGTGAACTTGGATATTCAATTGAGAGGCTTTTTTCGTGAGCTTGCACTTCTCGCACTTGTTGCGCTTCTTGCGGCTTCCGCTGACACCATGTCTGTGGTCCATGGCTTGTGCTTCGCTATCAAGCCTGTCATATTCTGCTTTCAATCTAGCAAACTCCTGGCGCTTGGCCACACGTTGAGCATGAGCTTTTTCTTCAATCTTTTGCTTGAGTCGTTTGAGCGAATCAGAATTAAGATAGTATCGTATGGGAAAGGACGATATCGAAAGCCTATCAGTGAAGAGAGAACCCAAGTGGGCACGTCTGTATCGTTCACCAAGGTAGATTCGGAATCGTAGGAGACTTTCAATGGACTCTGATTTTCGAAGTAGAATGGGATCCAAAATGTTCCCTGGAATTTCTGGGGAATAATCGGCTAACAACGGATGTTGTATGATTGCCAATCGATCAAGCGCTGACCAAAGTAAAAAGATAGTCAAGAACATCATCGATTGAAGTTCTGGGCTGCCTTTGTACTCTGTTCGTGCCGAAAGGGCATAGTAGACAATACAGTCCCCTACGGCAGAACATGCTAGTGAATTAGACCGATTCTCGTCAACCCATGCTTCTAAACACTGATCAACAGCAAGCTGCTCCAGATCTCCTAGTGCGATAAACGGGTTTTTAGAGAGAGCTGCCGAGACAATGTCGGGATGAAGGAGATCATCGATGCTGAGACGGCAGATCCTCGGGGGGTCGAAGGATGCTACAGTGGGATATGTGGGAGACTGATGTATACGGTTGTAGATGTAATCTTTGGAGGATAAAAGTGAGATCGTGGTATCTTTGGCAATATCGAGGGATGCTGGAAACCAAGGTGGTGACAGAGCTCGCTGACTCTGAATGTCTCTCCACCTTTTCTCCATGATGTCCTTTATCTTGTGAATTGCTTCGGTGGCCCTAGATAACAAAGCATTCGACACCGCGTCAGAAAGCTTCCTTAGTCTGCGAACGATCTTGTTCTGAGTGCAGATGAGGAGGTCCGTGGAGATCTCACGGCATTCATCACTGGACAGAACAAGATCGGCCAGCAGAAAGATGATGAATTCTTTATACTCTGTCCGTCCTGAAACACTCGTGCGTTGAAGAGTGGTTTGAATGGCGACGCGAATGATAAGCCAAAGCGGCGTTCTTCGCCAGGGTGCGTAGGTCTTTTTCCACATGATTTCGTTACGTACTCGCTTTTCAATTCGCTCAATACAAGCGGGTTGGCTGCCAGGGCATCCACGAAGGATAGATGTAAGCAACTGTGTGATATAATGTGGATCTGCAGTGTCACGAACTTCGAAAACTTTAGATCCTGCTTTCGTCGTGAAAGCTGCGGATCCGGCATCAAAACTATCCATGTCAGCGAGGAACGATGCTAGCTCGTATTGAAATACTGATGTTGAAGCAGTATCGTTAATTTCCAGTGCTGGGCCTGGAAACCAGCGCACAAGCCTTCCTTTTGGTGCCATGATCTGCTCGTTGGGCGGGTCAACTTCAAATGATTCATAGATAGTCGACGCTTCCAAGCGGCGAAGAAAAACACAAGCATTTTGAGTTCGAATTGGAATCACCAGCGTCTCTACAAAAATTGTGAGATCCAACTTCGAAGACTTGAAGGCCCAATTACCTCCATTGGTCAATTGCGAAACAAGGCCTTTTAGCGCTTGCTTGTCTAGGGAAGTTACAGTATAGATAGACTCCAGATTGATCAACATTCGTATGATAGGGCCCCAACGGAGGCCATCAGACGACAAAGAAGTCGAAAAAACTTGTGCATTACGTATTGCAAGGTCACAGATCGCAAGATCGTTCTCCATCGAATAATCGTCTGACTGAGGAAGACGTGGAGGAAAGCACACATGGTTCAGAATATAATCAAAAAGAGACTTTGTACCCATCCTTTAGCACTTGAGACATTCAAGGTCAAAGAGACTACCAGTGAACAAGACTACAATCAAGCATACCTTGCTTGAAGTTGACTCGAACGTTGCAGTGTCGATGTGGTCAGTCCAAACGTCAAACCAAGACAAAGGTCTCAGAGCTTCTCGATCCCATGACCAAAAGAAGGACACGTTCATATCGATGATAGAGTTCAGTCGAGGGTGACGGTGACGCGTTGACGTGGGATACAGAACGCCGAATGATGAATGATGATTCTGGCGTGGAAGCATAAGTAGAGGCTTGATAGGCAGTGTTGATATTGAGAAGGCCTTGCTTTGCAATAACACCCGGTTCCCAATATCTTTCGAAGACCCTTATGAATGTGGACCACTTCGAGCCACGCGTAAGATGTGGTGGACCGCGAAGAATGTCGGAAAAACATTGACGGTTGGCCATTCAAAGTCGAAGAATCATGCACTGAGATGATTCTAAATAGAGATCTTCCGTAACCTGAGTACAACAGGGCACGTTGCCGCCTTGACTACAGCGCCCCAGCGGTGCTCCAAGATGCGTACAGTGGCAGGACCGGAAAATATGTGACAAAACCGCTGAAATTTACAGAAATAGGAAGGTGGGAACCGGAGAAAGAATCAGTGGTGAATCTCAATTTTACAAGAGGAAGAATATTGTATTCTAGTGTTTACATATATTCACATGATATGCCTCGCAAAAGCAACCATTGTGCACATGTATGCTCACAGATCTCAGGATTTGCAAATATGGATCAATACATTCAAATGAATGAGCTACATCCTGTGCCTTTGGCACAGGTACATAGCTTGTTGGGGGCTTGCCCCCAAACCCCAACTGCATCCTGGCCCCAACCTTGCAAGCTTGGTTAGGGCCTTGACAGCCACTTAAATGCTTAATCCCAGCCCCAACCTTGCAAGCTCAGTTAGGGCATTGTGTTCAAAACTCAATGCTTAATTTCAGCCCCAACCTTGCAGGCTCAGTTAGGGCCTTGTGTTCAAGACTCAATGCTTAGTCCCAGCCCCAACCTTGCAAGCTCAGATAAGAGCCTTGTGTTCAAAATTCAAGGCTGAATCCCAGCCCCAACTTTGCAAGCTCAGTTAGGGCCTTGTATTCAAAACTCAATGCTTAATTTCAGCCCCAACATTGCAAGCTCAGTTAAGGCCTTATGTTCAAAACTTGATTCTTAATCTTCAAAACTCAAATTCATCAACTTAATGTTCTCTCATCATATAAGGAGGATATCAGACAGAAATTATACAAGCCAATACTACAAAGTCCTAATTTAAAAATACAAAGTCTAGCTAGATACATTGGAAGAGGTTAGTAATAAGAAGTTATTGTATTCTAAGATATATACTTACATTTGTCCATTTGTTCATCATTAGATGCTAAAATCTATAAAGGTTAGTAATCAAAAGTAAGTTTATTTTGTGAGACTTACATTTGCAACCATTCAAGATTTCTTGATAGACTGTATTTGCTGTTGTCCTTATTGTATTTTCTGGTGGCAAAATCACCTTGATAAAATTTCTAGATGTATTCCTAGACAGTGCCATATAAAGTTGTCCATGTGTAAACACAGCTGATTGAAGATCCAATCCAACTTGTTTGACTGATTGACTTTGGGACTTGTTGATAGTCATAGCAAAGGCTAATCAAACTGGGAATTGTTGTCTGTGCAATGGAATAGACAAATCCTCTTCAGAGGCATCAATATTGATCCTTGGAATCATAACCACTGTTCCTCCAATCTTGGCATCTCCACTGATGATCCACATGTGAGGACTCTGGTGTTGATATGAGTAACAATCATTCTTGTCTCATTGCAAAGTCCTTGAGTTGTATCCAAATTCCTGAGGAGCATGACAGGAACATCAATCTTAAGAGCCAGTCTAGCCAAAGGCAAACTACTGGCCTTCAAAGAGTTGAGATATTCCATAGGGTATAGGCCCTCAACATTTCCATCATCAGACTTGACAGAATCAGCACTCTGCAAGATTTTATCCTGTTTTGAAAACCTCTGCAGAATCTCTGAATTGATCTCTTCTACATCAGAGTTCTTGCTTGAAAGAATGGTCCAGTGATGCACTACTTTTGGTCCTGGCTGCCATGCAAGAAACAACCAATCTTGGCAGAGTAGGAGACAATTGTTAGTAGGTTATATATAGTGGAGTCATGAGCAAGTTCCCTGTAACATGTGCATCAGTAAGGTTGTTAACAGGGATGGGAGATGGGCTAGGCTTTGCAGAAAGTCATTAAGGTTACTATGCCTAAACAAAGAAATTTTAGCAAAGTTTTGGGGCAAAGGGGCAAATATGAGTTGCTAGCAGGAAGTGCTTAGCAGAGAGGAAAAAGATGATGAGAACAATGAGAGCAAAGAGGTATTAAGCCAATGAAGAGTGAAAGCAGCATTAATATGACCCAGTGAGCACTGGCTGCCCAATAATGACAAAATCAAGATAACTAGCAATGCCAACTGACCTGACCTTATCTGATCTAATTGGCTTCCATCTAATCAGATCATAAAAACATCTAATTGGACAAACCACATGACTTGGACATGTGACCACTATTGAACGTCCCTTATTGACAACAACTGCTACTGACAATTGTCTTAATGACTGTGCTGACTTTGGACAATCTGGCCTTCCACAGCCCCCATTTGGTGGCCAACAATCAATTGTAACTGCACAATCAATGGCCTACCAATCATAGTTTTTATTTTTATTTTTATTTTTTTTCATATTACTTGCAATTTTCTTATTTGATAGTGGCCTCCATCATGTGCTATCACATGCAACCACTACACTTACTATCTCTTACCAGTTTCCCCTATTGCTACCTTATGTACCTATAGATACTGCCCTGTCAGTAGCTAAAACATCATTGAATCATACCAGAGTCTAGTTCCCACTTCAGACTACACTTCAGATCTTTTTTTTGCTCTCGCTTTGCTACTGGCTGATTTGGGTTTACCCAGTCCAGTCACCTTCTCTGTCTCTTTTGTCTCAAGGCTTAATGGTGTTGTTAAGTCTAACTCTTGTTTGTCTTTGTTAAAGCGCCATACAGGCACCCTAGCTCCACCTTTGTTAAGCACCATTTGAGTATCTTAGTCTTGACTTCATTAACATTAGCACTTATGGCTAGTGCCTCATATATTTCTGTTAACTCATCCTTTATTCCTTAACAACCTTCTGGGTCTTTTTTTATTTATTTATTTTACAGACCTCCTATTGTGCTATGGACTGGTAGTGACAGTAATGGCCATATCATTAACTCATCCTCCATTTACCACCACTATCTCTTACTGACTCTGACCACATCTCCTTAACAGGTTCCCAGAACTTTGTTTGACTCCTCTCACACACATGTAATGCTACTATTTGCTAGCTACCCCATCTAGCTGTTCTTGTTTGGTTGTTTCCTGCATGTCATGACCCTGCCATCTCTGGACCCTCCTATGCTGCCCCAACTCTGGCACACACCTCCCCCGCACCTCCTGCACACCTCCAGGGCCACCAACGACCCCACAACGCTGCATCGGCAACACCCACAGCCATCTCCGGACAAACCCCCAGGCATCACCGAACTCTGACATCTCAGCGGACACATCACCCCAAAGCTTCCCTGTCACTGGGCACATCTGGACCCCTGGCATCCTGGCCATCACATAACATTCCGCAACATTCCTCCTGCAAACTGTCGGCATGTCACCGGTGATGTGCTGACTTGCCGCCTAGCTGCCGTGCAGGAAACAACCAACAAGACCAGCTAGATAGGGATAGCTAGCAAGTAGTAGCGTTACGTGTGTGTGAGAGGAGTCAAGCAAAGTCCCAGAAACTCAGTAAGGAGTTGTGAGGTTGGAGTCAGTAAGGAAGAGGAAGAGAGCAGTAAGAGATAACAGTGCAGCCATTAGTGTCGCTACCAAATCGCAGCGGATTGAGAGATCTGTAAAGACTCAGAAGGTCGTTAAGGGATTTAAGAGGAGTTAACGGAAATATACAAGTCGCTAGCCATAAGCACTAGCATTAATGAAGGCGAGACGAGGGCACCCATATGGTGCTTGACGAAGACGAAGTGAGGGCACCCATATGGCGCTTGACAAAGATGACGAGTGCTAAGTTTAACGATACCGTTAAGCTGAGTGCGGGAACTGAAGGAGACTGGACTGGGTACACCCAAATCAGTTGTTAAGGAAGCAAGAGTGTGAACAAGATCTTAAGTGTAGTCTGAGATGGGGACTAGACTCTGGTATGATTCGATGATGTTTAGCTACTGACAGGGCAGTATTTATAGGTACATAAGGCGATAAAAGGGGAAACTGGTAAGAGATAGTAAGTGTAGCGGTCGCATGTGATAATGCATGTCAGGAGCTGCTATTAAATAGGAAAATTCTAAGTAATATGATAAAAATTGTAAGCAGATTGAGAAAGAAAAATAGTAAATGAAAATTATTTTACGATCAATCGTCAGCCACCAGTTGGAGGCCATAGAGGGGGCTGGATTGTTGAAGGTTGGCTGGGTCATTAATAGAATGGTTGGTAACAGTCGGTGTCATTAGCAGTCAGTCGGTAGTGGTCAGGTGCTGAGATCAAATGCTTGGTTCAACTTGTCGGTGTCGGGCAGCCAGCACTGACTGGGTCGTATCATCTCCCCTTGACTGAAAAACTGACTGTTCCCAGTCAAAGGAAAATCCTCCAAGTCTCATGATTGTTAAGTGTGGTCTGTGCGGGGGGGGTCTTGGTCCATGCACCATACTAAAAAACCATAAATAAATTCCAGCGACTCTTTGGACTTCATCGTCTCAACTTCCTACAGCATGTTGACACCTGCATTCTTTGGATACGCTGCCTCTTTCATGTGCCTGGTGGCAGCGCAAGACTTCCTGGAAAAGGCGCCAAAGGTCTTGTTATTTCATACATATATGAATAGTCTGAATAGTGCCTTGTCCATGTTTTATATGAGATGAAGCCCTTGAATGACATTGTAGTAAATGAAAATTATTTTACAATCAATCGTCAGCCACCAGTTGGAGGCTGTAGAGGGGGCTGGATTGTCGAAGGTTGGCTGGGTCATTAAGAGAATGGTCAGTAATGGTCGGTGTCATTAGCGGTCAATCAGTAGTGGTCAGGTGCTGAGGTCACGTGCTTGGTTCAACTTGTCGGTGTCGGGCAGCCAGCACTGACTGGGTCGTATCATCTCCCCTTGACTGAAAAACTGACTGTTCCCAGTCAAAGGAAAATCCTCCAAGTCTCATGATTGTTAAGCGTGGTCTGTGTGTGGGGGGTCTTGGTCTGTGCACCATACCAAAAAACCATAAATAAATTCCAGCGACTCTTTGGACTTCATTGTCTCAACTTCCTACAGCATGTCAACACCTGCATTCTTTGGATACGCCGCCTCTTTCGCATGCCTGGTGGCAGCGCAAGACTTCCTGGAAAAGGCGCCAAAGGTCTTGACTATGGGGCGTGCACTGCTGGCAACCAATCTCTGAACAGCGGCTATGTCAATTTTGTCGACATATTTGCACTGGTTTGAGTCAGCCGGCGGAAGTGATATCACGTGGGCAGAGCAGGAGGTGGTTGGGGAGGAGTGTCGGGCACTATATGCCCAATACAAGGATGAGGCCTGGATGAGGCTGTTTGATAGACACTTTGTAAGTTTTCTTGCTTGTTAACACTTTTGTTGGGATGCTAATGGTTGCGCTAAGAGTGCGGTGCCAGAGGGAGCGATGGAGGTTGAGGATGAGGAAGCGCTGATGACAGTAAGTGCTAACGGTATTGCTAGGGACTTAGCAATGTTGTTAAGGTGAACCCTAGCTTTTACAGAACTTTCTTTTGACAAGCAGTTTTTCTTTCAGCACCTGCCAAAGGATCCCATGGCGTCGGCTGGCACAAGGACAAGGGAGGACCATGGAGAGGGCTTGAGTCGGCAAAGAGGAGCAGCCAGTTATGCTGGAGCAGAGTCGCCAGCGTTACCGCAGACTCCCAAGACTCCATGACTCGCAACAGAGGTGAGGACAAGGATGATGACGGTTCCTAAGGTGAGTTCCTCATTTGCTGCGGTCGGTAAGATATTAACGGCTAGCGCTTGCAGCAGTCACTGAAAGGCAAGGAGTGGGCAGTTGAAGACATCGATGAGGAAGATATGGTAAACAACTGATCAGCTGCGTTTTGGCTAGGTGTTAATGGCTTTCCTAGACTCCTTCGCAGAAAGGCAAGGATAAGAAGAGGGTGGTGACTAGTGACGATGAGAGCGAGGAGGAGATCACAGTCCCCAAGTTGTTTAACGGGAGTTGAAGAAGTTGCTGTGTGGGTGCTTGCCCTCAACAGTTCTTGATACGGAGGCAGGTGCAGGGGAACGAGTGGGGCAAAGAAAGGAGAGCAAGTTAGCGGCGCCAGCTGCAAGGGCCACTTTCTGGGAGAGGGTAGGAGCAGTAAGTATTCCTTTGTCATTCTTTAGCGATTACGGGCTAATGATTCTTATGGTAGTGTGATGGTTGCTGGGCCCTTAACAACCCAGAGGGCTGCTGGTACCTGACCGGTAACTTGCCTTGTTACCGCTGTAATGAGGTTAGCAAGGGTTGTTTGGTATGGGGGAGGTTGTTAAGGGGTTGCCGCAAGGGTCACAAGGGGAAGAAGGCAGATGGGGCTGCTTTGGTACAGGCAGCAAGACGGTATTTGGAAGGGCAGTGGGAGCTTGATGCGGCCGGTAAGGCCATTGCAGTGAACAGGACATCGTTAAATTTACCGACGTGCCAGGAGGGGGCCAATGCTGGGAGGGCGAGGGCAAGGGGAAAGAGCCCACGAGGAACAAAGACCCCAAAAGCAGGTCGGTAGTAAACTTGAGCGATGACAAGACTCCAGTACCCGCTAAGGCATCCAAATGGTGCTGGATGGAGTCAGACGAGGAAGGTTTGGTCAAAGGGGTTTGCGAGGCAACTCCACCCAAGGAGAGGGTGGCGGTAGCAAAGGCTGTCGAGAGGAGCTTGGGCGGTGATGAGGTGCCAGAGAAGGCGGGACCGGTAGCAGGACCCAGCAGAAGCCGGTAAGATATTACTCCTGTTTTGTTATGTCGCTAACGGTTGCTTTGCCTTATCAACAGGCCAGTCAAAATGGAGATGCCGGAGGTGGAGATGGGTGACGCAACTGGGGTTCCTGAGGTGAAGAGAGCGGTAAGTGTTTTTACTCTTGCAGCACCTTGTTAACGCTAACGGCTTTTTTGCTAGCTAGTCAACTTTGGCCCTCCCCCTCACGCAACTGTGGAGGAGGAGGAGATCCTATGGCTCAATGAGGACCTACCAATCCCGCTGCCATTCAACCCTCGAGGGGACCTGGAAAAGTACAAGACACGAGCGGCAGAGGTTTGTCGTTTGATGAGCAAGGAGATAGCGGCGGCAGAGAACGACCTGCGGGCAGTGTGGGCATGGTACGGTATGCTGAGGAGGGCAGAAGGAGCCTTGGAGTGGTATCAAGACAACTGTGATGCCTATATCGCTTGGCAGGCCAAGGTCGGAGTGACAGAGGAGCATTGGGTGGGGACTTGGGATAGGGAGCTACTGGCAGACGATTTCGCCTCCCCCTCGGCCTAAAAAAACAATTTTTATTTAGTTTTTGTTTTGTCTTTGTCGCAGACTGACCCCCTTAAGGGGTCTTTTAAATAATGGATTTTCTTGGAGACTAGTTGGACCGGTAAGATAGCAGTCAGGAAGAGGTGAAACAAATAGAGGGGTAAGGTGAAAGTCGAAGCGTAAGGAATAAACAGGTTAAAAAAAGATAAACACTCAGTAGATCATCATGGCGCTTGCGCAATGTTGCTTAACGACTGCATCTTAACAAAAGGTGGATGGGGAATGGTGGTGACAAGTTAGAAAGAATAAGTAGAGGGCTTAACAGTAGGCATGTATGTTGGAAAGCGTATGTAGAATGAAAGTCTATGATGAATAGACACAGAGTAAGTAAAGGTGAAAAGGGAAGTTGAGACAATAGAAATAAGGGCTTATCGAGAGCTGTTAAGGTTTTGGGGATTTTAATGGTGAGTGGGGTGGATAGGTGGGAATGGTGTTTTCTAATCTTCTTCAATGGTATTGTCCAATGATTTGTCGTGATTAAAGGAGTCTTCATCATCTAGTAATTTGGTTTCTTCTAACATTCTTAAGCGGTCGGTATTGATGTCAAAAGCGTTGGTAGGGAGAGAGATGTGTTTTTGGGCAAAATAAGGGACTAGGCAAAAGGGGGCTACTGGTCGGTGGAGTACTGATCCATCCAGTTCGCAGAGAATGTAAGCGCCTCCTCGGTTATGTGAGATGACCACTAGCGGTCCTAAATATCAAGGTCGCATTTTCTTGTTATGAGTGACTTCAATGCGCGTATTCCTCATTAACACTAGGTCTCCTTGCTTGAAGTCGTAGTCTCAAATTGTAGTGGCATGCTCTTGTTCGAAATGGAGAGCAGCTAACCGGCAAGCGGTAAGGACTGTATTGTGTAAATGGTTGAGATCGGCTTGTCTGCATTGGAGGTCAATGGCGCATCGAGCAATGAGGTCGGTAGTTGTTAACAAGGAATCGGGAAGTGGCTGGAGGTAGGTCACTTCTACGATGTCGGCGGGGAATAGGGGATGGGTACCGGTAGCGACGTAGTAAGGGGAGCAACCCATGCGGCAGCAACGTAGTAAGGAGAGCAACCCATGCAGCAGCAGACAGTAACACATTCTGACCAGAAGACAGAGTAAGTGGCTGAGCTCCACTTGGACTGGTCTCCGTTACCAGCTTTGAAGAGGGCTTGTCTAACATTGAAGTGGGGTCGTTCAGCAATACCGTTAGTGCATTTGTTGTAACCGGATATGCGAATGTGATTAATGTGGTACTTCTTGGTGAGGTAAGCAACAGCTTTGATGATGGGGGGACCATTATCGGTAACAATTTTGTTAAGGGCACCCCAGCAACAGATGATGTCTTCGAAGAGCCACTTAGCGATAGTGTCGGTATTTTCACAAACGAGCATGTGGAATTCAGGGTAGTGGATTAATGAACAGCGTCCTTGGATGATATATTTGAACTTGTTTGAAGGTGGCATGAACATGGTGTCAATATAGATTTTGCTGAAGAGAGCAGCGGGGGTAGCAACGGTAGGCGGTATGAGGACTTTGGTCATTTGGTGAACTTGGCAAATGTGGCATGAGCGGATGGACCAAACGATATTGGCTGCTACCTGTGGCCACCAAAAGTGCTCCAGCAGGGCGGCTCTTGTAGCGAACAGACCATGATGTCCAAGGTCATTGTGCATGGCATGTAGGATGCAAAGTCGCAAGTCGGTTGGTATGAAAAGCTTGTGCTCACCGTTACAATTGCGTCGCCAAAGTTTGCCGTTAGCAAGGAAGAAGCTGCTAGCGTAGCGAAGGAAGGTAGCAAGGGCTTTGTTGTTAAGGCCTGACGGTCGCTTGAAGTCGTTAAGCCACTGCTTAATGAGTTGAACTCTTTTGTCACTGGCAAGGGCCTTGGGGGAGCGAGGGACGTTGTCATAGGAAAGGGGGTCAGTAATGGGTGGAATCAAGACTTCGGTAATGGGAACGGTGTTGTTAACAAATGTCGCTAGAGTCGGAGGGTAATGGGTGAATGGGGGTAAACAAGGGACGATCAAGGCTGAGTGGGCAAGAGCGGTTGATAACTGAACATGGTGCATGAATCCGTGCATATGATCAACTCAATCTTCAAAGATGTTGTTGTTGGTATCGTTCAGGGGAGGTGTAAGGGGACAACCCCTAGAGACTATCCTTTCCTTTTCCTATTCTTTTTCCCCTTCCTTTCCCCTTCTGTTTCCCTTTAGATACTATCTGTACATATTGTGTCCGCATTTCTGATCACCTGACCTTGCTCTCAAGGTCATCTGATCCCTTCCTGGTCATCTGACTTCTCCAGACCACCTGACATTGCCAGAGTCACCTGATGGTCATTACCAATCCATTCTCTGGCAATGTCCGAGTTTTTATCTTTTTATTCCCACAGTATTTTTTCAGTGGCTTCTGTGTATTATATAGTTGATTCCCACGCTTCTGGGGCCCCAGAAGCGTCCACAGCCTGGCATAGGGATTCCTCAGACTTATTCTCTTTGGATATCCCTCTGCCAGGTGAGTAGCTAGCTCCTGTGCACTGTAGCCACTTGCTAATACATCTTTGGATATTCCTCTGCCAGCTGTGTGACTTCCACAGCTTCCTGAGGTCGCCCTTACAGCAGAATAAGTCTCTCCTGACTGATCTGGGTTTACCCAATCAGTTGTGCTTCCCTGTCTGCCTCTGCTTTGCTTCCAGGACCCCACAACTGCCTGCTACATCCCCCATCTGTCTCCCTTTGGTCCCTGCCCTGCTATGCCTCCCACCCTTGCCTCAGGCCCTCCTCCTGCTCCAGATACTTCAACTCCCACTCAGGATGACGCCTACGCTTGGTTAGACGCTGTAGAACAGGGCCTTCTCACCTCCAACACCACCCAACTTGCTCTCAGCCAGCAGCTTTCTGTTGTCCAGGCCCAGCTTCAAGAACTGCTTTCAGCTATGCGCTCGACATCTGTAGGGGTCTCCCAGGACCCCTCCTCCCTCCCTCACACCTCCCCCTTGCTGGTTTCAGACTCTCCTGCATCTGAGCACCTTCCTGCAGCAGCCGCCACCCCGCTGCGCCTCCCTACGTCGACAATTGTGTGCAAAACATTGTCAGCTATCAAGGCAGCTCCTTCCCCCTCCTTTGATGGTAATTGAGCCCAGGGCCGCCAGTTCCTGACAGCATGCAAGCTGTACATCAGTCTGAATGCCTCTTCTTTTACCAACTCTGCTCAGACGATCAAATGGGCGCTGTCATATATGAATGCAGGTAGAGCAGCCGATTTAGCGCAGGAGATCTTGGAGGATGACATGCACATGTTCCCTGACTGGGCTGCATTTGAGTCTTGGTTTCTCACTGAGTTCACGCACCCTGATGAAGTCCAGCACGCAGCCCTCACGCTAGAAGGGACCTCCTACTACCAGCAGGGATGGACACTGAATGCATATGTTGACAGGTTCAAGCTACTAGTCCGGCGCTCAGGTTTTCCTAGGTCCTCACAGCTAGTTCTCCGCTTCTGCCAGGGACTAGACTCCCTGATCCGTCGATGGATCGATGGTATGGTGGAAGGACATCCCCGGGATGATGACATTGATGGTTGGATTGTAGCTGCGCACCTCATTGACCAGAATGCTCATGCAGACCGCCAATTTGAGTCATTTCCACCCCTCTCGACCTCGTCAGCCAGCGCCCGCTCCTCCCGCCGCATCTGTCGTCCGTTGGGCCCCCACTCCCCTACCAGCTCCTCCTAGTGCCCCACCAGCGCGCACCTCTGCATTCAGCGCCCCAGCAGCTGCTCCGCCTGCTAAGATCCCCATGGGAATTCCTATGGACATCGACGCTGGTCAGAAGAAAGGAAGCATCCCTCCTTCAGTATGCTGCCGCTGTGGACAATCTGGTCATTGGGCTCGCAGCTGCCCTCAAGGGTTGGATGTCCGTTGCTTGTCTGCTGATGAGCACGATGCTCTCATCATGGAGCTCCTTGCTGCAAAGGATGCGTCAGGAGTTCGCTCCCCCAAACAATCCGAGCCAGTGCCAGTCGAAGAGGAGGAGGAGGTGGTGGTAGAGGGTTTTTAGTACCGCAGTGGATGGACCGTATGCCTCCACTGCCTAGCTCCAATCAATTTGCATGCCTGTCCGTAGAATCAGAGAATACAACTCCCACTTGTGATCCCTCTGCGTGCAAATTAATTGAAGCCCCTTCAGACGTACTACCCTCTCTTCCCCCTCCTTCCTCTGAACCTCGGCCCTGCGTGCGCATTCCCCCTTGGGAGCGTCATCTTCCCCGCCGCTACACAGTAGCCTCCACTCCATCCGCCACCTCCCTATCCCTTGACATTGAACTGGAGACCACTGACACCCAGCAAGTACAGCGGGTCCATGCGCTTCTGGACAGCGGCGCTACTGGCCTCTTCATGGATGCTGCCTTTGTTGAGCAGCACATGCTGACGACGCGACCGCTTGTACAACCCATTCCTGTATACAACATTGATGGTACTCTCAATGAAGCTGGCTCCATCCGATGTGTAACTGAGTGCATCCTTCGCTACTGTAATCACACAAAAAGAGCAGTGTTTGCGGTCACCAGCCTTGGGAAGCAGGAGGTCATTTTCGGATACACCTGGCTACATTTGCACAATCCGGAGATTGACTGGTCTACTGGGAAGGTCAAGATGAGTTGATGTTCATGCCACTGCTCAGCCTGTGCTGATGAAGCACGGGTAGAGAAGCGTGCACGGGTCCGAGAACGAGCTGCCATTCGAGCCTGTCAATGGGGTCCCCTCCCTTGTCCAGATCTAGACCTTTTGGATCCTCCTTCCCTAGCATTCCCTTGTAAGGAGGCCCTTCACAAGGATGCACCAGAGTCAGGGGGTGAAACCAAGTTGGAAGACCTGAACAGTGGTGAGTTTCAAGGGACCCTAGAGCCTGACACTGCCGACAAAGTCATTGAGGAAGGTGATTAGATTTGGGCTGCCCTGCCACACCAGCCACCAATCTCAGTGGCAATCCGTGCCAGTCAGACTACCTCTCAGCAACTTGCCAAAGCCTTCACCAAGAATGCACAACCCAAGTCTTTCTGAGATGCAGTACCAGACTACCTCCATGACTTTGAGGACGTGTTTTTCAAGACTTCCTTCGACTCCCTTCCAGAGCGCAAGCAGTGGGATCACGCTATTGAGTTGACTCCAGAAGCAGAGCCCTCCAACTGTAAGGTCTACCCACTGGCGCCTAAGGAACAGGATGAATTGGATGCCTTTTTGCAGGAGAATTTGGAGTCTGGTCAAATACGCCCATCCAAGTCCCCCATAGCTTCTCCAGTCTTCTTCATCAAGAAGAAGGATGGCTCCCTCCGCTTGGTGCAAGACTATCGTGTCCTGAACGCTCTCACTGTGAAGAATTGCTACCCCCTTCCCCTCATCTCTGAGCTTGTCAACAACCTCCGCAGCGCACGGTACTTCACTAAATTGGACGTCCGCTGGGGCTACAACAACGTGCGCATCGAGGAAGGAGATGAGTGGAAGGCTGCTTTCCAAACCAACCGGGGGCTATTTGAACCACTGGTCATGTTCTTTGGCCTCACAAACAGCCCAGCTACCTTCCAGACCATGATGAACAACATCTTCAGAGACCTCATTGCAGAAGGTGTGGTGTGTGTATACCTGGATAATATCCTCATTTTCACAAAGACCCTAGAGGAGCACCACCACGTTATACGTCTGGTTCTGGAACGCCTCCGCCAACACCAGCTTTATCTCAAGCCTGAGAAGTGTGAGTTTGAACAGACCCGAGTGGAATATCTTGGACTCATCATCTCGCATGGAACAGCTGAGATGGACCCAGTGAAAGTAGCTGGAGTGGCAGAATGGCCTGTACCTCAGAATAAGAAGGAGGTGCAATCCTTTTTAGGGTTTACCAACTTCTACTGGCGGTTCATTCAGGACTTTTCACATCATGCTTGCCCACTCTTCAATCTGACTTCCAAAGACCAGCCCTGGCAGTGGACGGATGCCTAGCAGACTGCGTTTGACACCTTAAAGCGGGCAGTGACCTCACAACCTGTTCTCATCTCACCAGATAATAACCTGCCATTTTGAGTGGAGGCAGACAGCTCTGACTTTGCCACTGGAGCGGTTCTATCCCAACAGTCAGAGGAAGATGTGAAGTGGCACCCAGTGGCCTTCTACTCCAAGAGTCTCAATGCAGTGGAGCGCAATTATGAGATTCATGATAAGGAGATGCTGGCTATCATCCGCGCCTTTAAGGAGTGGCGGCATTTCTTAGAAGAGGCCTGGCATCAGTTTGAAGTCTGGACTGACCACAAGAACCTCAAGTACTTCCGCACTGCAAAGAAACTCAACCACCGACAGACCCGCTGGTCCCTCTACCTGGCCAACTTTGACTTCTCCCTTCATCATAGGCCTGGCTGGAGTATGGGCAAGCCAGATGCTCTGTCACGTTGCGCTGACCATGGCACCAGAGCTGGTGACAATGACAACATTGTGTTGCTCAAGCCAGAGTTCTTTGCAGTAAGGGCACTTGAGGGTCTGGTGATCCAGGGCAAAGAAGCGTCCATTCTGGCAGACATCCAGAAGGGCAACCGTGAGGGACTCCAGGAGGATGTAGTGGCCAAGGCAGCAGCAGCGCTCAAGGCAGGTCAACTGACAGGGACCCGCTCTATCCACAGCCAGGAGTGACGATCAGACCAAGGGATCCTCACCTTTTGAGGGCATATCTATGTGCCGAACAACCCAGAGTTACACTGACAGATCATAGAGCAGCACCATGACTCCAAGGTTGCAGGGCACCCTGGATGCTGGAAGACTCTGGAGCTGGTATCATGGAACTACTGGTGGCCTCAGATGTCATGGTATATTGGGACCTACACAAGCACCTGCAACATGTGTCTCCGGACCAAGCCCTCCCGTCAAGCACCTATTGGCGAGCTACATCCCCTCCCTATTCCCAATGACCGGTGGAGTGTAGTTTCAGTAGACTTCATCTCTGAGCTACCAGATGCCCATGGCTACGATGCTATTCTAGTGGCTGTGAATAGTGTAGGGAAGCGAGCGCACTTCATCTCCACCACCACCACTTGTTCCGCTTTGGGTGCGGCCAACCTGTACCGGAAGAATGTCTGGAAGCTCCATGGTCTCTCAGATGCCTTCATGTCCAACCGGGGTCCTCAGTTTATAGCAGAATTCACTAGGGAACTATACTGCCTGCTAGGGATCAAACTCCAAGCCTCTACAGCATATCACCCTCAATTGGATGGTCAGACCAAGTGGGTCAACCAGGAGTTGGAACAGTATCTCCGGATCTTCTACAGCAAGTGACAGGATGACTGGGACAGACTCCTTCCAGATGCAGAGTTCCAGTACAACAATCATGTACACTCTGCAATGCAGGCCACCCCCTTCATGCTGGACACTGGACGCAACCCTCGCATGGGCTTTGAGCCCTGCCAGCGCCCTTCCCAGAACGAGTCAGTAATAGAGTTTGTGGATCGCATGAAGGAGGCGCAGGAGGAGGCCAGAGCGGCATTAGCCAAGGCCAAGGACGACATGGCCAGGTACTACAATCAATGCCAAACTCCAGCACCAGAATACCAAACAGGGGATAAGGTCTATCTTTATGCAGAGGACATCCAGACCACATGCCCATCCAAAAAGCTCTCCCACAAGTTCCTTGGCCCATTGTCATGACCCCGCCATCTCCGGACCCCCATACACTCCTCCAGCCCAACACACACACCCCCCGCACCCTTGTGCACCCCCGGGACCGCCAACAACCCCCCAACATGGCACTGGCAACACCCGCGGCCATCTCCAAACAGATCCCCGGCCATCACTGAACCCCGGCATCTCGGCTGACACGTCACCCCAAGGCTTCCCTGTCACCAGACACACTTGGACCCCTGGCATCCCGGCCATCACATAACGTTCCGCAACATTCCTCCTGCAAACCGTCGGCACGTTACAATGCCACCTGCTTCTGTGGCACCGAGGGACGCCACCACCACACACCATGACCGCCGACCCGTCCGACACAAGCTCGCCGTGACCCACGCCAGCATGCCCCAACCACTACCATGACCCCGGGGCTGGGAGCCAGCCCAGGGACTTAGCCAGAGGAATCAGGTGTCTTCGGTCCCGGCTAGAATCCTACTCGGGACTTAGCAGAAGGGTAGTACATAAACCATAGGGTAGCATATGAGTGAGGTAGTCTTGATATTAACCGTAGTTCTCCGTATTTCCGTGTCTCTGTCTCTGTCTCTGTCTCTATCTCAATCTCAACCTATTTTCTCATCTCTCTCTCTCTTGTCTCATCTCTCGTCTCTCGTCTCCATGCCTCGTTCCATTCCGTGACTCATTTCTCCTTTCTGTTTCTCTTCTCCGTTTCCTTACCTATCGTCCATATCTCTTTCTCTCTTCACCCCGGTCTCCTAACCAACCTGCCCCGCCCATTTCATACCTACTCCCTCCATTCCGAACCTACTTCCACCCCAATCCATACCACTCCCCCTTCACCTACCCATCTTCCCCTTTGTTATGCCCCTACCCAACCCCCTGCTCCCGAGCTCCCTTACCTGGGGCACTTTCTACTTTGCACGCGGCACTACTCATACCTCGGAGCGTCTGGACTTCACCCTGGACCACTCGTAGCTGTACTCGGAGCTTCTGCAAAGCCCCGGACCTGTACTTAGCCTCCCGAGCTCACCTAGTAAGGACTCGCCAGTGTAGCTGAGCCCCCGTCGTCAGCGGGACCTGACATAATATCAAGACTCTACCTTACCCCGT